>JANVCH010036441.1:0-11454 GCA_025505405.1 Epizoanthus rinbou
CTGAGCACCAAAGAGAGTGCCATCCGTCAAGGTGCTGGTGAACAACTTCATCAGACGACGTTTGAAGAGTCCGAAGAGCTTGAGGAGTCTGAGCACCAGAGAATGACGGAAGAGAGTGCTATCCGTCAAGGTGCTGATGAACAACTTCACCAGACGACGCTTGAAGAGTCCGAAGAGCTTGAGGAGTCTGAGCACCAGAGAGAGTGCCATCCGTGAAGGTGCTGATGAACAACTTCACCATACTAGAGTCTGAGCACCAAAGAACACTGAATGACGGACATTCAATGATTTTAAAGTATGTGGTAAACGTTAAGGATCGATTGATATGTCCCAGCTTTATGACAGCGTTTAACCAGAACATTCATACGAGATGTTTCTCTGCAATGAAAGACATGAAAGTTATACCTGCAACTATGCATGAGATAATTATTAGCAAAAATCGCTGTAGCAAGCAATGTTCTTTGCCTGAAGTCGATTATTTTGCCCAGCTTGTGAGCTTTGGAAAAGCCACTTCCACGGCTCGGGAAAAAGCGTGCCATGCTAAACAAGTGCGAATACTGTTCCATTCGCCCGTAGCCGTCCCCCTGCGCAAGGTCATGCCAATAAAATTCCAAATGTAATAGTTTAAAATAGGTTGTACTCAGATGAATTGCGGCGTTATTCCAAATATTTCACTAAGTATTGGAATTCTAAGGGTTAGCACTGAGTTATGTACATTTATTAAAGGGCTAAATAAGGAAATAACAATTTACAGCAAACCTTGTGGATAGAAATCGTTTTATTATCGGATGTTAGTACTGAGAACTACCATTTATTGAAAGACGTCTTTCTATACAATCTCAAGTGTTTCAGGCTAGAGTTATGTCACACTGGCCGGCGGTACTCGAGAACAGAGAGAGCAAGAGCATATTTATCTACAAGTCTGAGGGCCGGACAACAGCACGGAGTTTGTTGAAGGACGAGTAGAATGTATAGATGCTTTATAAATATCGCTTACATTGGTATTCAACTTCGGGTTGTTCTGGAAGGAAACGCCAAGAACATCAATGACAACATGAGTGACAGATCAATACTTTAAGAGTGGGCGTTTCTCTTGTTGGTGAGAGAAGCAGACGCCGGTGCGCTCCTTGCAGCCGGCCAAGAACTGCCTCCATCAAGCTGGATAACACAATCACCATTCACAGGCATAATCTCCGTCAGAAGTGGTGATGTTGTCAACACCCTAGCCTTCCAGTTGGAAGAAAGAGGCGAAGATCATTTAAGGACATTTTATCACGACAAGAAAGAACTTGGTCCTTTGTGATATCCTAGTGTGTAAACCATATTCACATTACCACAACAAGCCCATTCTTACACCCCAACTCACATAATGTGCATGGAAAGGAGAGAGCAGCTGATTATTTCAGCCAAGGAAACAAACATTTGATGAAACAAGATTATGTGGTTTAAGGAGACTGGGAACTTAAGAAGAGAGCGAACAGTTCAGCGTGCTTTCAATACTATGACGCCGCGCGTGAATTCATTGGTCAGTGAAGTACTTGTCAACATGACGCCTCTCGTTGTTTGTTTCTGTTTTTATCTAATATTTTACTTTATTTCAGTGAACATTTTACAAGGAATGAAATGAAAAACAAAGAAACTATAAAGAAAAAATAAGAAAAACCTCGAGAGTCCTGGCAGTCATCTGATAGTAAATATGTGTGGATCATTTCAAGTGACTTTTGAGAAAAATAAAAGATAGCGGAGGGTCAACAAAACCGGGGAACAGAAGTAGTGATTGAGGACATTCTTTGAAACGGGTGATAGTATTGTAGGCACGCTGAATGACTGATGTTACAGGTACCGGTGCAGTCAGACACGAGATTAAGGTGGTGTTAGTGATCAGATACAGTAATGGCGAGAGTAGCTCATCTTCTGATGACAGCGTGTTAGATGACCTGACCCATCTCTCTATATCAGTTCGTTCATATACGAACAGAAAAACAACCTAACTGATGAATCACCCGGAATTTCAGGAGTAAATGGCATATTTTTTCACAAGATTAAGAACAAGAAGTGGAAGAGTAACAACACACTAGCGAATAGCTAAGTACAGATTTAAAAAAAATGATAAAGAGATCATGCTCACGAAACGAGAACCGGCAGTTGAAACCCATTTGCATCAGTTAATTTGAGGGGCTGATATTATTTCCGAACATTTTAGTGGGAGGGGGCATGAACATTTCCCTTGATTTTCTTGGGAGGGCACGGAATCATTTCGTAGTACATATGACACCCCCTCCCCACGGAGCTGATACTTTGTGACCAGTCCCCCTCGACGGCTGGAAACTCCAAAAAATAATTATACAATTTCCCCTTGATATATCACTATGACTACAACACAAACGCAGTATAGTACTGACAAATAACACAGTTTCAGTTCATAAACATTTATTATTTTTACATTTTTCCAAATATACAAAACGACACGTCGTACACATGCCATCAGTTATCAGGTTACTATTTCACAAATTTCGTACTGACAAAAACACAAAATATTACATGCTTGGCTGACTACAGTTCTCCTTATACTGTTAACAGATTATTGATCTGTCTACTCTAATGTGTCCATGATACAACAAGTGCATGCCACTTGATTTCTTGTTGTGATTATTATAGAACAATATTTTTATTATTATTATCATTTTATTGACCCGCTTCCTTCTAAACTTCCAAATCAAAATATCCAATTTTAATACTGGAAATTATCTACTAGTGAAGTACTACCAAATACTTGCAATATTCTCGAAAGACGTAAAATGAATAGTTATGCGTTATGCCACATGTTTCTATCAACTGCGGTTCAAAGGTTAGGCTTGGTAGAAATCCAGTTGTAACCACTTCTCTCACTGAATTGCTCAGTAATCATATGGGATTTTGTTAACTGGTTAAAATTTGTTTTTAGCCGTAAATGGGATGGGAAAATAGTGTATTTTAGGATTTTTACTTTGTAAATACACCTAGATTATATTATTATAAAATGCTAAGTATTTCCTTGAAAATTTCTGTCTGCATAGTGGCGCATATTTCTTAGAATTGAAAATCAAGTTCCCCGAGGTTAGAATGGGTACCATATCGCCTGAAATTAAATTTCGCTGGAATAAAAATTGGTGAAGAGAAATTTGCCAAAACTCCCCATTTCTAACGGCTTTTGAAGGATGTGACATGCTCTTACACATCTCGTGAAGAATAGAAATGTTTGGTATTACTTATTTTGTGGAAGTGAAGAATTGTCTCTCATTTTTAAAAACCTCGTGAAGAATAGAAGCAATTAGTGATCCTTTTTTCTAAAAATTGAAGACTTTTTAAAATATTAATATAAAAATCTGAAGATGTTAGCCACCGTTTATGAAATCAGCAGGGCACATCATTCTACGGGGACGCAACGGGGTAAAATATATTAAGTTTGTAAACCTGATTAGCGATCACCTCTTCCGTCTCCAAGCAAATACAAGAAAAATAGCGGGTAAATCCTGAAACTTGAGGTAGTTTCACACCGGCCGTTGATACTTTCCTTGTGTTTGCTGTGCACAGGGAACCCTAGATTTTGAAGGAGATTAAATATCTTTTTTTAAAAAAACTAAATCCGCTGCATTTGCACACCAGTGTACATATGATCCGGTGCGGCCCAGGAAAGCGCAAGCGGCATACGAACAACGGCGCCTACATGCCACCGATCGGCGATGTGTCGCTTGTGCTTGCCTTGCCTTTCCTGGCATCCTCAACTGGTGTTGGGTAAAATAATTTACTGAATCACACGATATTTCTGCCCAGTTTGTCCGAGCATTTGGCAGACCCTTACGAATAATATATAATAACCAAATATAGCCGCACTTCGAAAGAAAAGTGTTGTATCAAGTTCTTACAAACCTGACACAAACAGATCTCATTCGGTTTTATAAAAGCCCGAGGCCTGGAATTGTCAAACGAGATGTACTATCAGTTCTAATTACATTAGCCCGCCTGTAGAACCGGATCTTCTTTCTACCGCATATTCAGTTCATGCTACGATGAAAAAGTCTCTCGCTATCATTCAGTCTTGTCGCGCTCCAAAGGTTTCGAGGGAAATGTTCAGGGTCCGTTCCTTGACGATTTACAGTGACTTTTAACCTACTTGATTACTTCGTACATCTGGCGTTCTTTACCTTCTTGTATTTTTTTCTCCACCTCATAATCGATGAAGCAAAAACTTTCTTTCCTTTCTGCTTGCCCATGATGAAGTATTGTCGTTTAAGAGACGGCTGCAAGGATGAACAATCGTTCGAGTTTCCCAGGGGAACCCGTATGCGTAATGTTCCTCTCTTGTTTGCGGAGAGATTTCCTTTGAGTGTTTTAGTAATAACAACTTTGAGAACAATCTGGCTTTTGTCTTTGCCCTGTTTCTTCTCTTGTATTCGCGCCCTGATTGCTGAAAGATGAAAAAATAGGAATGTCAGGATTTTTTAATTTTCATTCATAAATTAAACATGTACAGCCCCGTAAACAGGTCACTAGAAGGACCAGGAGAAAAAGTGTCTGGCCGCAATCATTACTAAATACATTACGAAGAATTATTAATATTTTATACACCCAATAACGCCCATGCACGTACGTATTTATTTTAACTTTAAGTAATAAGTGTACGTACATGTGGCGGGACGTTTGTACAGATAACTGAAAAATTCGTTAAATTTTGATAAACAGGGAAGATGGCTTACATGAGCGGGAGTTGGTGTTTTAAAAATACAGATCTGAATTACATTCAGTTTATTTGGTATTATAACATAAAATATGTAAACAAATGTTTAACAGTTGCATTAGCAGCAACATGGAAACAACATTTCGTCACCAATATTCGGCAATATAAAGGTGAAAAATAAAACCCATAATCCACTTACCCAATATTTTTGCTTTTTTAAAAACCTAGAAAATATCTATAGGCCAGCTATCAAGGGCATTTTGATGAGGTGTACATATAGAACTCTTAGCCTTCAATGTTCTCAGTTATTTCCTTGGGCTAAGAAGTAAGCCATCCGAGTGAATTGGAGACTATATCACCCTCTATGTGGAATTATCTTGACATTATCGCATTAGATAAATAATGATCACTTGACGTATATAGCCTGGTTTACACTTTAAATTAACTGTTATCATTTTTGCATTCCTGAGTGTGAACAGAGCAGTGACAAGCACTGACATAATGGCCGTGTCATTGACACTCAGTACTGAGATGGAAACTCGTCCGACGGGTTGGGTGCCGTTTTGTAATTCATGTGATGCGCAGCGCCAAGGCCGGTGGCGAGTGTTCAGCGTTACGTAATTCAGACGCGTTATCGCTAACTCGCCTTTGAATATATATCCGTCTGAAGAGACCGATAAATAGACAAATAAAATCAGACCAGTTATCCGACAAAAAGGTATCCTTTTAATTTCACTCTCAGACGACTAGTTATCCGTCAGGCGAGTTATCCGTCAGGCCGAGTTATCCGTCTGGCCGAGTTATCCGTCTGACGAGTTATCCGTCAGGCCGAGTTACCCGTCAGGCAGAGTTATCCGTCTGACGAGTTATCCGTCTGGCCGAGTTATCCGTCAGGCAGAGTTATCCGTCAGGCAGAGTTATCCGTCTGACGAGTTATCCGTCAGGCAGAGTTATCCGTCAGACAGAGTTATCCGTCTGACGAGTTATCTGTCTGGCCGAGTTATCCGTAAGGCCGAGTTATTATCCGTCAGGCAGAGTTATCCGTCAGGACGAGTTATCCGTTTGGCCAAGTTATCTGTCTGGCTCAGGTTGCTCGAAAGCCGGTTAACGATAACCAATGGTTAAGCCAAATTTTAAATTGATTTCTTCACCTAGGAAAATCCGGTGCCTATAAAGTATTATTGAAATATTCCTCAGAATTAACACAATTACGAAGACCCAACATGAAAGCTCAAATCAGTCTATAAGGAAGTAAACCCAATCACGAGTTAATATCTTAACCATTGGTTAACATCAACCGACTTTCGAGCCACCGGGCCCAGCTGGGCGAGTTATCCGACTCAAGTGTGAATACAGTCAATAAATCATCCCTTTTCCGCATAGTTTTTGCGTACTCATATGCCATATCTTGTGCATGTGTTTTCGTACTTGTACTCATGGTTTGGTGGACCATTGCGACGGTTGCTGCTCTCGTGTTTAGTTTGCACTTGTTTCAGTCCGGTTAACTGGAAAGTCGTGAGGTACGACGTCCAGTCAAACACAAGAAAAATTAAGGAAAACGATTCTTTGCCTTGCGATACTTGTAATGCGGTCAATTCACACAATACTTTTCTTGGGCTTGGCTTGTTCATTTTCTGTGTGTGTAGTCGCGATGCTGTGTTCACTGTTGTACAAAAGCGCAAAACGTAACAGCATACAGGCGCAGAAGAAAACGAGTTTGAGCCTAGTTGAAGCAAACAAACAATTTTAAAAGTGGAAAAAGTTGTAGTTTTCATCATCATATATTTGTGTTTTTCTATCTCGTACTTCACAGATATCTGTACTGTGAACCTTGGGAGAAATCCGTCAGCAATAAGTAATAATAATAATAATAGTAAAAGTATGAAGAACAAGTGCGTTGAGGCCATACGGTTCTGTCATTCACAAATCAAACTTCACTAACCAAAGAGTACACTAAAAAGTTCTAAGATTTATATATTGGGTCAACCGTCAAGTAGTCAAAATGTAACACTAACAGTTTTTTCAGATCTAATTCAAAATCGCCTGCCGGTATGTCAGCGTCACAGAAAAATAGTTTTCTAGAATTGGATTAAATTGGAACATGTCGCGTCTACGTTGCTAGTTGTCAAGGCCGCTATATGCATGCACTGAATTTCTTTGAGAAGCCGCATCAAGATTTTGGTTGATATGCAATTTGCGTTCCACTTGACGTGAATACCAACGTCCACTTCAAAACAAGTTCGGATTACACAATAAGTTTGAAGTTATTTATCCCGTGGGAAAAGCTATTCAGCGGTGATTTTACTTCATTCCTCAAAGTGACCGATGCAGGCCAAATGCCATATGTGATTGCACGTCTGCGCAATGCCAAATAATTCAATTTAAGTTATAAACTCATTAAAGGAGTGTCGAGTGAGTTATTTTACTTCTACAGAAGTAATTAGGTAATGCACGTGGGTGGCAAAAGAGAAAGCCTTTTGAGTTGAAGCCATAAAAAGGGAACGTCGTTTACCATAACAAAACCAGGATTACGTTTACAGTAACGAAACACATTCCGGCCTTGGCGGACCTTTTGTACACAGATATGACAGATATTGTGCGTCTGCAGAACGGACGGCATCATTTCTTTATAAATAACAAAACTTCATGTTCAAAGCCATCCGCATTTAGAAGCAATTTGCGTTTTAAACCCCAATGAGCTAAAGGTTGATTCGGCTCGCACTTGGTACACGGAAACTAAACGGAAATAACGCAAAGAAAATATCGACATTTCGTTGTGATTGCAACGAATGTCTACTTAATAGGAAAAAGCTAAATGGTGCCGTGGTCTGTGTTTCACAACTGAAGCCTGAGCCAAATTCGAGGAAAAATGAGTGGTAAAAAAATAAAACTTTGACCGTCGTAGAAGTTCTTGAGCACATTTTTAATATTCTCTCAAGTTTGATGGCGTTAACACTGCAATTACTTACCTAATTACTTGGCTTTAACATTAACTACTAATTGTTTCCATACCTTCATCAAAAAACGTTTCCCTAACAAGTTCAAAGCACTGCTTTAAGATTTGAATGATAACTGCACTTTCTTTGTGGACATAAACGGCCGTGCACCGTAACGATTAAGCCATCGTCAGAATCTTTAAAATCAATCTGACAACCGAGGTGATGACATAATTGACGCTAGTTTCTCTTATTCAGTTCCCATTACTACATATTCTGTTTGTTAATAATAGAAAAGCCTACGAATTAAAATTATTGTGGTAGAAGATAAAAAAAAAGCTCGTGATGAAATGCCGAAATGTTCCACATGAACACTGAACACAAAGGATTCATAAAATAAACAACAGACGCGATGTGAATTGTACATTTTACAACATTCCGCGGTTCTGAATTAAAACAAATCTGACTGCCCCAGACAAATCTGTTTTAATAACCCCATGTTCATTAAATCCAAGTGGAAGTCCTATGCAAGAAAAATATATCGATATAAAACGTAATCTCTCTTCATCCAGACTGAGTTTTGATAAACGAGAGCAGTTCACATCTATCTAGTATGGATTAAATCCAAACTTGCTTTTCGGCTGGTTGATCGTGGTGGAAAAGACAAAGAACAAGCATTTGGTGCATGCATGTGAGGCACACGCGTTTGTTCCTCTGGGCAAAAGCAAAGGAATGAATCGTTGAAGTTTTTCTGTTTTACTCGCTATTAAACAGCAGTTAGAGTCCAATTAAGTTGATAAGGCTGTGTAAGGGAGTTCAAATGAAGGATTTGAATGCGATGGTGTTGACATTAGAAGGGTCATTCACACCTAATCGTCGATCTACAACACATCTCAAGTGCAGACTTTCCTGTTTAGTGTAAATCGACTAATGGTTTGATTGGTATATCAGGTAGAAACTCAAAGGGAATTGAAGGCCAAGGTATCCCTTTGTAAAACCAGGCAGTAAGAACGGTGTATTGTGGAGACCAGTTCACGTATTGATCTACTAGTTCTACATAAAAGAACTGCCGTCCTTTGAGGTCAACAAATAAAACACAAATAAAGCCCGAAAGGTATACACTGACACTTAAACGATTCAAAACTTACCAAAATCGCTCTTGCAGAAGGGTTTTTGTACCTCAGTTTTGAACTTGACTTTGCGATCAGTGGAACATGTCCTGGCTGTTGGGATGGAAGAGAACGGGTAAGTATAAAGATAAACAGTGATTTTTCTGTTCTCAGAACAAACTCGACAATTTATTGTGCAAACAGAAGAAATTCAAGCAACTGCTTCTATTGTTTTCTCTAACCAAAATGTTTTCATTCATGGATAGGATAAGAGATTTTAATGTTTGAAGTGCTTGATTCCACGTACCTTGGCACAAGAGAAACAACAAAGTGATTGCCAGTGTTCCTTAATAGTTATCAAGACAAGCGGGTCAGTTAACCTTTCAACTGAAATATATCCTAATATTTATTGTTTGTAACTTATAGAGCAGGAAAGATAAGATCGCAGATTAATTCTTGCCTACCGTTTTGTTTTCCTCCGGTTGTTGGTTTTGTTGGTACTTGTCGAGCGTTGATGCACAGATTGTTCTCTGGAAACTGGTTGCATTCAAGAGGTTTTGGCCATGTGTAGTTACGAGTCTTCATGACGGGCTCGCAGTTACTGCGTACACTTTCACAGAGCGATTTACATGGAAAGATTTCGTGATCCAGACAAATTGGTGTATACATTGAGCACAGAAACAGCGAGAGTCGAGGATGACATTTGCTTCCAATCAGTGGTCTCCATTGGTTCAGTTCAGCGTTCACTTCGGCAGCCGTATCATGGTTTAGAAACGTTGGTGTCCTCATCTTCTCAAAGCCGATATCTTTGCAGAGAGAAGATGTAATCGTGACACAGCGTGGTTTCTGTCGACTCCATGCCGGGGCTGCTAAATAAAACAGCAGGCAAATAAACAGACTTTTTGTGGTGATATTCATGGTACAGACGTGAAAATCTTGTTTGTTGCTGTTATCCGCTCCGTGTAATAAACACAACGTTTACAGACTGCGGGAGCGTTTTTAGTCCTTCTCCAGACGCTTTGCCCTTTGGCTCCAAATACTGCGATGTGTTAAAGGGGCGGTCTTTTTGTATTGATTGGATTTGCAAATTCTGTGAGGGAGTGAACAAAGGATTGTGTCAAATGTGCTTCGATTTCAATGGCATCTAAAACATTTGCACGCGTCAATTACTGATTACTGGCTGGATTTTACCACAATGTGCTAAAATGTTGAACAATGGCATAATTAGGGCTTTGTGTAAAACGGTGCTCTTTAGATCCTTTAGATCTGTCAATCAGTACATTACAAAGTGTTTTTTCTGCAAAGAATGACAACCATAGTTCAATAAATGTCGAGTTTTCTTTTCTTTTCAGTGTAGGTCAGTGTGGTTTGATGTTGTCTAGTCCTACTGGAAACTTAATAATGTGTTTCTTTTCCTTGGGGATTAACTCGTATTTCATTGACAATATTACACAAACAGACAATAACTGTCATTTATTGATTTAAAAATGTGGGGCTCAATCTGCTGAAATTGAAGGAAAATGTTTTTTTTTTACTTTGAACAACACTATCATGCAGGAAATGATAATAGAAACATTTTAAAAAAGCAACAGACTTTGAGGAGCAGCTCCTTCTTGTAAAACATCGTTTTGCACTTGTGGCGATAGAAATAATTAGTTAGTTACTGTACTAGTGCATACACAACATTTTCGTTGTTTCATACAATTACAAATAACTCGTTTTGGTCTATTTTGTCCTTATTGCTGTTCTTCTTGCCGGAAGACACATCAAATGTTGAAACTTATCGGTGCTTTGATTTTGAAGCAGTCTGAATTATGAATCCATTTTAGCCTTCTGACATTTATAATTATATTGTTTCAGCCTCGGGGCAGTCACTGAACTACCTCAGTAGGAAGCCTATTGTCTTTGAACCTGCAATTTCATCTCGTGTATTCGGTGTTGTAGTCGAGTCAGTAGTCTTTGAGGCAGAAGGAAGCCCATTGTCCTTCAACCAGCAACCTCATCTCGCGTATTTAGTGTTGTAGTCTGATCTAGTCAGTACTCAAACCCATCACTACAGACAATTCCTTTAATTTTTACTCCCTCCCCCACGTGAAAAAAATATACTTGTCAAACGCTGTGTGGTGTTTTGTTAACAACTCCTTTCACTAATGCATACACAATGTTATATACTTTTTTTTAACTTTAAGGCCAATATTTTGTGTTGGTGATTACTTGATGGTAGTGGAGGCGTCTTATTTAGTCCCCTACCCCTACAAATATGGGGCGTAAATCTAAAATAGATGAATTTGATTTAGACTTAGAGCAAGTGGAATAAAATCATCAGTGTAAAGCATTCAAACTGAAAACGCATGTAAAAGATTATAGTTTCTTCACCATTATCGATTTTGATTTAGACGGCTTGTTAGTATTGTTACCGAAAATGGCCGGCTTCAAGTCCTTTGAAGTGTATGTCTTGGGTTACTTAATACAACTTTATAAGAAGAACGAGGCTCAGATCGCCCAAAACTTAAGCCTAAGGACAATTCAAGAACAATCAGGCTGGAAAGACTCGGAGCCATAACAAGACTCGGAGCCATAACAAGACTCGGAGCCATAACAAGACTCGGAGCCCTAACAAGACTCGGAGCCATAACAAGACTCGGAGCCATAACAAGACTCGGAACCATAACAAGACTCGGAGCCATAACAA
>JANVCH010036552.1:0-11453 GCA_025505405.1 Epizoanthus rinbou
CCGATTAACACTAACCCAGGGTTAAACTCTTAATCCATGTTTGTATTTACTACCTTATAGACTGGTTTGGGCTGCCACTTTGGGATTAGCAATTGGGTTTCCAAGGAAAGACTCGATAGTAGAAACATATTCCAAGGTGAAGAAACTGCTTTTTGAATTTGGCTTAACCCAGGGTTAAGCACCATTCGAACAACCGGGCCCAGTCTATAAACATCAGATTTACACGTCGTCGAGTAAGCCACATGCCACGATTGATCAACTAGAAGTTGATATGATTTGAGTTCACCCTGAGGATAAAAGATTTGATCTGACGTTTCGAGACTGATAAAAAGAGTAAATAATTTAGAATTATGCATTATTACCAATGTGATTAAGTTTCATAATCACAAAACACAACATATTCCAATTATTTGTATTATTTTGCGATCGCATCAGATATACTTACATTTTCCATTAATTTTGAACTTTTCATTTCTCATTGCTGGAGCAAAGGTTTCTTGCTGATTCTTAGAATCACGTAGCAGACTGTGAGGTGAGTCGACTGTTGTCGCCAGTGGCACTTGATAAGGGGCAAAGTTTGGATACGTATGAGGGTAAGGGGAAGTGTAGGCCTGTGGATATGCTGCCGAATATTGGGCTGGGTATGGTGACACATACGGAGCAGCATACTTGGGCCCCTGTGGCGATTGGGAAACTGCAGAGTACGCGAATGGGTAGCCATTACCTGACCGGGGCTTGACTGGATAGAATCCTTTTTCATGTGGGAAAATAACCAAAATAACGTTCGTGACCATAAGATAGCCATAATATAACCATAACATCAATCACATAATCAAAACTACATTCATGACCATAGCATAACTTTCGTCACAATCATAAACACGTAAACATAACAAACAATAACCACAATAGAGATAATTTCGCTTGACTGTCAAAGATTGATCAGAACAAAATGCTCGCGTCAATTATAATCTCTGATTGGTTGCCAGTACTCAACTCTCGAATTTTATTGGTCAACAAGCTGCTTTGACAATGCAATGACAATGCAAATGACAATGAGCTTTTGACACTCAAGCGAAATCGTCTCTAATAACCATAACGGCAATCAAGCCCGATAGCCTTCACCCAACCCGTAACCGTGTATAGTCGTAATCATGGCTATAATCACAATCACAATGGCATCACCGTCACCAGCATCATGATCTCATTCCTGATCGTGAACGCGACATCCACCGTTTCTGGTTTCGGCATGAATTGCCGACTGGTACCTAATTGCGCTGTTCATTTCTCCCGTTCCGGCCCGTTCCCTAAGTCGAGCAGAGGTTGTTTCAATGAAGGATACTATTCGCTAATGAGACCAACTCGCACCGCCTTTACTCAAAACCGACCAATCTGAAAACAAAGCAGTCGTCCTCTAACTCTGTAGCTATCATCGCCGATAACTGTAAGAGTTAAACAAGGGAGAGTGTCAAAACACATGCCTTCAAGAGGAACCCATTTGGCGGTAGGCGGTAGGGACTACCGCCCTATGTCTCCTCAGGGCGCTAAAACTCAATATTTAGAGAGATATTGGCAAAATGTAGAAAGAAATATACCGTCGAATTTGTCTTTCGTTATCTTTTTATTTTCTGTGCTTAAATTGTTGCTCTATGCCCCCCTAAATGGCTACAAGAGGTCACATGGGGGGTAGCGATGGTACTATGCGCTGACACCTGAACACATTGTCTGGTGAAACTAGCAACTCCCATCTTGGGCGTGCGTTTTGACTTGCTTCCTAATTTTTCGATCATATCAGCAATGACTGAGAACAATACAATACGATACAATACAATACAATACAATACGATACAATACGATACGATACGATACAATACAATACAATACGATACAATACAATACAATACAATACGATACAGTACGATACGATACGATACGCTACAATACAATACGATACGATACGCTACAATACAATACGATACAATACAATACAACACGATACAATACGATACGATACAATACGCTACAATACAATACGATACAATACAATACGATACGCTACAATACAATAAAATACAATGCAATGCAATGCAATACAATACAATAATGAATGCGCCCGCGTGTTTAATGATTAGCGGTTTTAAAATGCCATCTATGAATGACCCATGCATTTTAACCGTATTGAAGTCGTCATGAATAAGAACCAGCTTTAATCAGCTTAGTAAATGAACATAAATATTTTTATATTATCCCACCTCCAAGCGTTTTTTTGTTGTTATTCTTCATCTGTGTTCTAGCGCGGTGTCTGTTCTTTCCACTTGTAGTCAACACTTCCACAATAACGAGTAACCATAGCAACTTCACTCCCACTGTTCTCAGCTGAAGCATGCTTCTTTGTGACACCTGTGTGCGAGAAATGTGTATACTCTTTAAATTACACTATCTTTAAATTACAGCTTTAAATTACATTATCTTACCATCAGAAATTCGTTACCTTTTTTAAATACTTATTTCCGTAGCACATCCCCTAGCAGGAGGGTCTCGATGGGGGGGGGGTTATCTGACGGTTAACGATAAAAAATACTTTTTGGCAGTTGACGATAAATATCTGAGGCCGTTTAGTCAGTTAATCTCAGGGACGAACCCATTTGATTTGGTGACCGTGGAGTGGAAGAATTTGTAAAAGCAGACCAAAAAAAAGTGAGAGATACAGAGAAGGAAAAAGCGAAAAACAATTTCAGCCCAAAATTGTACGAAAAGATAATTTGCAACAAAGTCATTCTTCTTGACGGTAAAAAGTTGAGGCCGTTTGACGGTTAACCCCATTGGGACCCTCTAGCAGCACTTTGCTGGGGTGCCACCTGTCGTATCGCTCGACGGAGGCGTGCAAATCCATACATCCAACAATATGGAACCAGTAACCGAGGTAAGTCCGACATGGTGTTAGCCGTCAATCATGGAATCGATCAAGATCAAGATCAAACCAAGAAACGAATACCAGAATGTCAGTAAGAAGAACTTCGATTCCTTTAGTTTGAACATTAGCCGAGGTCACATTTGATCCTACCACTCTCACTGGAGTTAACACTAATGTAACACCAAATTATCGGTGTTTGGAATTGTTTAGAATTCTGAGCACCGAAAACGTATCGTGCTAGCAAAGATCTTTATTTATATCGTGTATAAATAAAGATAAAGAAATAAAGATCTCTCATATCACACGAAAAACGTTTTTCATGAGGATATGAGAAATTTCTGCTCGCAGGGTACAGAAAACTTGGTTTTACATTAATGTTAAGGCCGGTGTCAGGTTTTAACGTGACCGTTAAGTGATCCTTTATATCTGGATATTCTTATGGCGCTTACGACATCGGAATATGAGCCTTGCTACACGCCCCTCGTACGGTAAAGACTTTCCAAGAGAATAAAGTATTAGTCCAGTTCAACTGGAGGATCGTAAAAATACAAAGATTTGTCTTGTATTAACCGAGGAATCTATTACGCTGCGTTGAGGTGATTGCAAGTACTTTACAGGTATCTGATAGTGTTTATAGTACTTTAGTCTTCTCTAAAACGTTCTAGCGCAACTTATTCGCACTTAAAGGTCGTGTTGTCTTCAGAGTCATAATGAATATGAAATAAGCTGTAGAATTACTGGAATTGAAAATAGTATTTCAATCCTGGTTTTAATCAGCTCATTTTTAAGGTTTAAATTCGATTATCTTTCAAATCAGTATGCAAGATTATGGATATAATTCTCAGATGTGTTTTCTTCGTTCTGACGAAGTCCTAACGCCGGAAACGTCAGATGACAGCTTTCACAATCACAACAGAAAACATAACATCAGTTTTTAGTTGTTGCATGGCGTGATTGCCGACGTCAAAATGTTTAGCTTTTATAGAAAACGAGTTTTCCTGAGCAGACTGGGGCAATCGAGGCCAGTATAAAGGATATACCGCAACCCGTTCAAATATTGAGCCCTTCCGAAAGTAAGCCCAGAAGATTCTGATTGGGAAATAATGTTTAACCCTTATTTATTAAAAGAGAAAAGTGTCGCTGAAAATAATATTCCCGAACATAAGCCCATTGATATATATTTTCATAAAATATATATTATTATTAATATATTTCAACACAAAAACTATAATAATAATAATAATCACCCTACTCTAAATATAAACCTCCCCCCCCCTCCCCCTCACACCAGTGAGGGGGCAGAAGCTATTTGTACAAACGAAAGCTCTTGGCTAACTAAATAACTCCTATATATGCTATTGAGCTATGGTCAATGTGCTAAGCATGTGTTTACAGTTTAGCTGATTTTCTAGATTACATGAATCACGCAAAGTACAATTCTCATTTCTCAAGCATGTAGATTCATTTTGCTCAATAATCTGATAGGCAGTGTTTATAAACGTGCTTTGCCGCTTCTGCATGTTTAATTTGGGAGACAGAGGAAGCTATAGACACAATTATTTTGGTGCTTGGTCATTGCACTTTCCCTATTGCGTATTGCATATGTGCGGGTGTCAACCTTTTTTGAAATAGCTGTATATTGCCTTTGTTCTGTGATTGATAGATGGTTCATGTCAGGTTTGTTATAAACACATTCAACATCGTCCAACATTGTTGGTCCAACAATGTTAGGCACTGTTGGACCAATCAATGGAATGTCCAACATCATCCTTGAACATGTTGCGAAACATTGTGAAGGCACAAAGGATTCTGGGATTCTGACCACCGTATAGTGAATGACGTTGGGAACACGACTATGGTTACCATGGATACGAATCGAACATGTGACATGGATCATCGAACACGAGAACATAACCGATAACAAATGTTGATTGATGATAGAAGAGAAGTCCATCCAACATTATCCAACAAGGTGCTCAACGGATCCAACATGTTGCGTCTGCGGACAATGTTGGGTGATGTTCAAAAAACATATTGCCGAGTCGTATAAACAGCCTATTATATCTTATTGTGATGCATTTGTATTGATCAGCTCAGTAACCATTAGACATAAGCCGAGCTTTACAAAGTAAAATGGAATAGCTCAAAATATCTTAGCTTGGACCTAATCAACCTTTCCTCAGTCAAGCTAAGAACATTTCATTAGCATGATAAACCACTGACATGAGCTGATCAGTGATTAAAACGGGCTGTAACTGTTTCCTTAGCAACTGTTTCCTTAGCAACTGTTTTTCCTTTTAATTCAGTGCCTAGCTCGTTACAAGGACTTAAACCGGTCAATTCCATCATAGGTAACAACAGTTAGAGGTCGTTAGAGTCCATTGACATCATACGATCTTTCATATTTGAATCGGTAAATGGTTGATCTTGAGTCAAACATAAAACTTAGGGTCAAAAGCATCAGCACAACACAGGGATTATAGTTTTGGGTGGTATGCCCCAATACACGAAGACTGGTTTAAATATGCCAAAGAATGCTTGCATGGCTGTACATGGCTGTTAAGCTTACACGATGTGTAGTCATTGCCGCAGGCAGGAACGTGATATCATAAACTAACTGTACCATGTTTGGCACGCGACATGCTTGCAAAGTTGAATTCGAACTGAGTCAAACATCGCAAGTATAGCGGCAAAGCTAACAACATGCTCGTGTGATTTATAATACTTTGCAGGGTCTTCATCCGATCTTCAAAATGCTACGATATTGCCATATAAGAACTGTTTATTATTTATTGTGCAGGGCGGAACGGAATTGAAATAAAATCAGGGTAAATATTTTCAGATGATCTCCCTGCCTTGAGATAACACATTTTTTCAAGGTCCCCTTCAAAGTCAGCCAAGACATAAATAATTTTCAGCACTCCCCCCTCCTCTAAAATGTCAAAACCACCCTCATTCATTCGACATGTTCGAAAGAAACTTCAACTACTTATACTATCGCACTATTTAAAGTCGGTTGAAAATCTACCTTTCACGGAAATCAAGTAGAACTTTGATTTTTCTGTCTTTTCTTCTCAACTTAACGTACAAGGCTTGAGAGCTTTGAGCGCTTTACGATGTTGCTTCGTAAGTCAAACGTGGGCGGTTTCGTTGATATATTATTCAGAGCTAACACTTTAAAGGAAACAAAAGTAATCATGTTAACAGTACCTACTTACCTGACTCGCGGATATGATTCCAACAAGACTACAGTTTCGTATTAAATGCTTACAGCAGCAGATTTCAATTTTTAGAAGTATACAATGTTCATACAAAACTACTGCTTGTTTGTCAGAAACCAATATCGTCTTTCACGAAGCAAGACACTCTAACTACATATTGTATAGAGCGCAAAAACTTATTTTGTGCCAGGAATTGCGTTCACCAGAACCTTCATTACATCATATACTGTACCAGGTGGTAGACTGTGATTTTTATTGCCGTATGAAATGTCGATTATCTTCAAACTGGTGGCTTCCTTTGTACGGAGCAACAATATTCCACATCGACTGGTTCCAAGTGAAGAAATACATCATGATATGACAGTTTCGGTGCACGGAAAGATATATGACGAGACATCAGGTTGTATTCAAAGTAGAACACAACGGTGGCTGCTGGAATGAGCTTTTTTAATTTTAATGAGTATAAGTAATGACAAATATCGGAAATCAATGGTAATTGAAGTCTTTTGCTTCGATCAGCTTCTTGCACCATAGTTTTCTCGGTTATGGGTGCACAGTTTAAAAAATAATAGTTGTCAGTCGAAGTGCATGGTGTGCATCACATTCGCAGAGAAAATAAATGTAACCGCTTCAGTAACACGTGCTGTACATGGGGGGCATAAATGTAATTCGCGTGGTAATATCTGCCTTGTTCGATCATTATGATTACCAATTCTTAATTTGCAAATATTATGTTTAGGTTTTATATTCTTGACTGTATTCAAGTATTGTTCAGCATTACGTGACGTTTTTTTATTATTTTTGTAAAAGTCTAATTTTCTTGAATTGTTAACTATATTTTTCAGTCCAGAACTCAGTATATTTTGATTTCACGATATCTAGAACACTAACGGAAATAAAGGTTGTGACGATATGGGATAATGTAGAAGTGGATTTCACGTTAGTAATAAAAGAATGCATACGAAGGCTGTTATGCCAATAACGATTTTGATACCAATGAAAATGATCCTGTCCACAGAGATATCAGTTTACGAATCACTTTGTAGCGGGTCTCAAGCACAGATCTTGACCTATTCAAACCAGTGTCTCGACACCGGCCAGCATTTTGGAATGCTATAACTTTGACTGATTTTGAGTCTCAAAAAAACATAAAGCAGAGCGAGACGTTTGTCTTCCTCTACTCAACCTTATGCAACTATATGTATATATAGCCTCTGGGCTCGGTACCAGCCGCTGTTAGGCTCGGTACCAGCCGCTGTTAGGCTCGATACCAGCCACTGTTCTGGGATTAGCCAGCGGGCTATTGGTGCGCCCGCGATCCTCTCGACCTTCACGGCTATGCTCATGAGCAGTCGCGCTTGTCAATGATGTCACCAACGAATGAATTATTTTAAATAAACTACAAGAAATAGACGTTTTAGAAGTAAATCCTCATAAAGATATGTATATCGTATGTATATAGTGTACAAGGTTCGAGAAACATCAAGAACGTGCTGTTCGGGACTTTTGCTTTGCTTTGTATCCCAATACAAATTCACTTGAATAGTATATACCAACTCGGTGACCTTGGCATTTGATTGCTTCTCTATCTCGGAATATTTAATGAATAAATCCCCTTTGGCGACTGGGATATGGGATGATATTCTGCCCGAGGCTTAGAGATGGTCAGAAAAAGGAACAGTGGCCCGAGAATGGAAGTTTCTAAGGCAACACTATCACTACCACTACCACTATCACCAACACCGACACCGGAACCGGCACCAGAGCCAGCACCGACACCGACACCGACACCGACACCGACACCGACACCAATACTACCACCGACATAAACTCCATCACTCCCACCATCATAACCGTCACGAACACGAACACGAACACGAACACGAACACGAACACGAACACGAACACGAACACGAACACGAACACATACGAATCTGGGGTCAATTGCATAACAACTTAAGAGTGTGTAGCACCAGACGTTTAACATTACGAAATCATACGCAAAACGTTAAAAGTTATACTAACGCATGACGTCCAGCTTTTATGCAACTGGCTCGTGATCTACATTTACTGAACTTTGTGAGTCCCAAGTATATAGTTGAGAACTCAACAGGTATTCCATGCGTTCTACATTCGCACAAGAATGATCTAGAAACGGAGGTGACTCCTCCACCAGGATCTTTTTTATAGACAATAATACCAAGTGATGGTGAATGGTAGAGGAATGAACTCTGAGTTTTGCACAGAGAAGGCTAAAAACGGAGTATTTTACATAAGGTGGTGTACCACTTGTTAAATGATAAACCTAGGATCTTCTCAAACCGTTTACGGCCATTACTGGCCGAAACTATATCCACCCCTCCCCCCCAAAACATATTTTTTTAATATATTGACAACCTTAACTCAAATGTGAACTTTGTTAAGCTGGAGGTGTTGCGGTAAAGTACAATTCTGTCAGGGTCACATGCATTAATCAAACGATAACTTCAGAGGCATTTGCACTGGTTTGCACATTTCTTTGTATGCCTAAAGCGCAACCTAAATCATATATGCATTGTCATATTATCGAACATACTTTTAAAATATATATATACACCATGATAACTACAACAAATATCCCATATCATGTAGCTCGGAACAATATCCTACGATGTAGGATTTCTTAAACAAATCTCTTCTTTTCCTCCTTGGTCAACAAGTGCAGGTTTGCTTTTGTGTTAACGAGCGATTGTAATCAAAAATTTACATCTTTGCAGTGCGGGCGGTCGACAGTTGAACCTGATTCATTCTTTGCTATCCTTTGTCTTTCGCAAAACAACTTTTATCTCAAGGTAAGTCTTAGTTTCGCGTTTAGATTATGTTGCAGCCTTGAAAAACGTGTAAACAGTGCAGAAATTGTATTTCTTAAGGCAGTTCTTACGTTTTGTTTCTGGAACATTTCACTGTTCCAGAGCATACATGTTTTGTAGCAATTGTGAACTAGTGAAGTGTTGATCGTTACACACCGTCAAATGTAATTGGAATAGTTTTTAAAAGTTAATTGTTATCGAAAACGACCAGGTTAACCTCTGCCCTAAATCACACGGATTACAAATAACACATATAAAAACATAAACAAAAATAGCGGGTGTAGGAGATTGGATTTTTAAAACGCACTTAAATGGGCGGAGCCACAAAGCAAAGAGAAATTCGATACTGTGTCAGACTGTTATGTTGCTTCTGATTGGTTTGTTGGACTTAGAAACAAAATAATCCACTGTAGTAAACTATTAAATACAATTTTTATAAAACTTTTCGGCAAATGTGGGGTCAAACAAATGAACCAAGGAGATTGTCTTGGCAGGTGATAGAGTACAAAAAATTTCAACAATAATTTTTCTTCCAGTTGTGTTTAACAGCCTACGCCTGTTCTCCGAACATAATGGAGTAATGCTAATAAACTAACACAATGGACTCTGATCATTAGCGTTAAGTTCGGAGCATTAAAAGTTCGACTTCTGAAACGAGCTTTTATAATATCACCTTTTGATAATTGTTTTGTATTCAGTTTTAAAAAACTGTGTATTCGATAATTGAGTTTGCGAGTACCGCTTTAGTCAATTATCTTATTTCAACAATTCAGTCTATAAAATTAATGACAATGCTATTGAAAACAATACAGTTAAAAGGACGAAATTGAAGTATTTTTTGTGTTCTAACCGCCGTTTAATCATAAATGGAAAACACTTTTGAAAACTACGGTCTGTTGAGCTTGCTAGCGGGGAACCGCGACACCAGAACTGGTGTCAGGATCAAACAGTATCTTTCTTTACGGTGATGAACAGATAATAAGTTGATCGCTAAAAATGTCAGATTCCGATTTTGTTTTTAAATTGGATAGTAATTGTCACTTTGCTGTTCTATAGCAAACCTGGACGCTCTAGTTATAAAGAAGAGAAAAATGAAAAAATAATAATTCATGTTCAACTACTTAATAGGTCTTCGAAAGACAGAAATGGCAATGTCAGGATGGCACAGGCGCCTACTGTGGCTTCTGGTTCTTACACTAGTGATATCGGAAGGGCAATCCATCAAGAGGAAACAGAAACATCAAAATAAGAGAGCGAATATTTATCACAGCAAGAGGACACTCGGAAGAGGTAAAAAATATATATTGTAACTTATAAGATGCAACTGAATTTTGTTTGATAATCTTTTACTGACGTTAGTAATGTCAAAGGCCATGAATTTTGTTCTTGCTACGTTTGTTTTTGCTTCAAAATTGAACACCAGAGAATTTAGCAACAACTTTCCCTAAACGGCAGGTACGTAGGACTAAAAATATGCACAGTTAACGTTTCTTTTGGACACGTACAGTTGTACGTTTTATTTTAATGGCAGATAGTACACGGATTTTGATTGGTCGCAGTTACGAACGTTAACAGCAGCGCGATAGCTTAAGAACATATTATTGCGATGTGATATTATTATATGTGTTTGGATTGATGATCCTCATCAGAGAGGTTAAACTCTGAAAAGCTAGATTCAGACGAAGACAAGTGCAGATGTTGAGAAGAGAAACACGTGAATAAAAATACCAAACTGCCTCGAGCGGGAATCGAACCCAATGTATTATTGCGAGCTTCTAAAAAAACATTTACAATAAAAGGCTAATTGGGTATTAGCCTGACCAAAGACGCTAATTTTTCTTCTTGCTTCAAAGGAAGTTAGCGTTTGAGGTTGGTGTCCTTAGCAAAATATGTTAGTACCCTCGGCAAGAAATACTCCTATGATCCTCTGCGCCCTTCGGTAACACTGGACACCAGTCGAAGAATCATTAACTCTAGCTGGGATATTTTGCAGGAAATAGATGATCCGGGAAGATGATACTCCGATTTTTAGAATAAACTAGGTCTTATTTACGATGGTATCTAAACATTAAGGGAAACTTTAGAAGCTAAGGAGAATATAATAGCTCTAGCGTTGCGGCTCTGCTCCCCCCGGGCGGCCCGGCCCTGCTGCTACAAGTACAAGTGATACTGCCCCGCAACATGAGAGGCTACGCTTGAGTGCACCTTGACACTTCACATCGCGCTAAACAATTAAATATTACAATCGCTCAAGGTGAATTCTGTCACAATAGAATATCTAGACCTGCCTCCCCTGCAGGCGGCTCTTAAAGGGGCTGTGCCACGCTTCAGGAGACTGGGTTCGATACCGCCAAAATTCTGCTTGTCAATTAAAAAAGTCATCACTGAAACAAACACCGGCGATGGTGCATATTTAATTTTTTTGCACGTGGGTCGATCTCTGTGTGAACAAACAGTTTCCCTTGATTT
>JANVCH010036663.1:0-17935 GCA_025505405.1 Epizoanthus rinbou
AATAAACCCTGAGCTTATACAAGTTTGTAAGGGGCTTTTATATGGGGCAGGGGGGGGGGGGTCAGTACAAAAATGTTTCAGCTTGCACTAACAAGTATAAAACATTATATACAATCATGTATAAGGAAAATTTTCTCAATAATTTACCATATTTGTGTCTTGAATATACATGTAGCATTGATCATTGTTGCAAATTTCAGTGAAAGACTGATTTATTTCAAGCAAAATCATGTTTCAAGACAAAACAAGGCAATGTAACTGGAGCTAGAAATTGGAATAACACTTCCCTCTGAGGATACTTATGAATGAAAACAACCCAACTACAAGCAAGAGATAAACTCTAAAATTCAAGAAATGGCCTCATTTGAAATCTGAACTAAAGCACTTGAAAATTTGAAGGAAATTGTCGATTTGTAAACAATGCCGTTATATCATGACTTTGCCATCATTTTTTCTGCCGATGCTATAAAAGATGATTCTGCAGATATTTACTACATGACAATAGAGCCATCACTTGGCATAAATAATGAGATAATAATAATAATAATATCATTTATATTGGTTTCCAGGAGGAAGAGGCGAAGTGAGGATGGCCATCCAAGACCCCCTGCAGCTCCAGCAGAATTGGATACAGCAGTACCGACCACACCCACTACCCCAACCACCCCTATCACTCCCTCCCCACAGTCAGGTAAGGGGCATTACATGACAAGGGGTAGTACATAATGTTTGTTACAGATTTGTATTCCCAAACATGGAGTGACTAGCAGTTCCAAGAATTTCTCTTTCAGTCTGTAGTATAGATTCATTATTTTATTTAAAATCATGGATATCTGCTGACCGGCAAAGGGTGGGGGCACACTGTGGGGGCTGCTGTAGTTTTCTGTAGAATAAAAATGATTCCGAAATTTCAACAATTACTATTAAATGCAGTAATGTAATATTTTATTAATTAATTTATACATCAGGTTTATTAGTATTTTTCACCCCAAGATTTGCTGATCAAGTTGTTTTAGAGATTCTTTTGACATTTAGATTATTTCATAATAGCATCATTTTGAAATTTAACAATTAAAGGGAACTACATGAAATTCGGTTTTTGATGTTGAGGATAACTTATTCCTGCTTCAGAAAGTTCTTTGGTCGAAGCGATAAAATAATTCAATAAAGTTCTGTAGTTTGATGACATCGATCTGTCTTTCTTGTATTCTTTTTATGCACGATTTGGTTACAATATTTTAGAAATCTTTGCTAAAATATATGTAAATATATCTGTGTTTTAAAAATGTGTTCAAAAAAATATGTAAATCTCTATAAATCTGCAATAAATTTCGCTGAAACTCCTCAGGCATATTCCGCCATCCAATTTGTAACCAAATCGTGCGTAAAAAGAATACAGGAGAGACAGATCGATGTCATCAAACTACAGAACTTTATCGAAATATTCCTAGTTTACCTTTTTTGCTTTGCTTCAGGAGGAGTAAAACAGGCAACCCCTTCAGCCGCCGCTGCCACTCATCAACGGGGCAAGCAACAGAGAATTCCCAAGCCCACGCCCAGGTGAGTAAACCTGCCCTGCAAGTTGGATAGATAGACAACATGTGCTGCAGACCACCAGTGTGATAATTACCAACGAAAACAAGAAAGCATTTGACAGAAACTTTATGGACCCACCATCTGAGCAGTATACATGACTTGTACAGTGCAAGCTTACCATAAGCATTAATCAAAGTATTGACAGGTACATGTATTTCAAAGACCAGTACTAGAGTCATATGAATGTCATTTGTCATATTCAGATTTCAAAAGTACCAGCAACAACTTCAGCAGCAACGACAAAGTCACACTACTCAGCACCACCCTGCTGGGGGTCAGGGTATGGATGGCATCATAATGGAGGGAGACATTAGCAAACAAGACCAGATGGAGTATTTTCAAGGAAGCTGTGGTGGTGCAATGCAGGTAGATCAGTTGTGTAGTATGTTCTGCCATTTACAGCATACAGTGAGTGTACCTGGTAACTAAAGATGTATATGCACAGCACAACATTGTCATACAGACAGGCAAGGTGTATTCTAATACACCGTTAGGTGCTGTGTATTATGTAGATTTACTGCATAGGCCAAACTTCTATCTGTACTAATTGTGATAGATTAATTGGGAAGTCAGACTCAAACTAGGTTAGTTTGTTCTTATATAATACTTACAAAATGGTACATGTATTCCTTAAAATGTCATTTTGATATTATTATAATTCCGAAATCAGAAATTATTTCAGTGTTAACAATTACCGTATTTACTTGATTAAGCGCCGCCCCCGAATAAGTGCCGCATCAGTGAGACCAAAAATTAAATAAGTGCCGCCCCCGAATAAGCGCTGCACCCCAATGGCCGATGCGGCACTTATTTGAAAACATGTAGACCATTTTAACTGACGAATATAAAAGAAAAAGAACAAACATAGTGATGAGTTTTACGTTAACACTGGGAACTTATTGCAGTGTTTAACAACATTACAGGAGAGAACTTGTCATATTATAATAAATTACCTGTTTTGCAAGAGACATATTTCTATAAAAGATTATAAATTAAAACAAGTATTAATAGACTATGAGGAAAAGGAGAAAGAGAGAGAAAAAGAAAATGGTTTATGAGTAGCCAATCAGCAAAGTGCATCATTGATGAAATTGCTTGTGGTAAACTCCCGTCACTTACATTTACTGTTGATGGTTGTGGTAATCAGGACAAGAGGAAGCTGCTCATAATAAATATATCCAAAATCTTGCAGTATAAATGAACTACAGTGCTGTATTTGCTTGTGATAAACAGACGGGGGAACCTCTGGACGTTGAGATGGTACATGGAATTGAGGGAATAGTTCCCAATGTGCCCCAGTCCCCCTCTCACAAAGGTGAGAGTGGGCCTGGGCTGAGTCCAGTGAAACAACAGCCACCCAGACGATCATCCTCTGTAAGTAGTGCCCAGACCCCCATGGATGCCCCTGTGTTATCAGCCCTGCTGTCAGCACCACCAAAGGATTCCACACAAAAACCAGAACAAGAAAATCCTCAGAAGGTGCAATAAATGTTTCATATTCTATTTAATAATTTTATCAGTTTTCAGATGTAATAATATTAATAATTTGGAAGTGAGATAGAGTTAAGTCATTTTTGTTACTGTAAAGGAAATTAGTTTCTGTGGGCAAACTGGGGGCTGCTTCTACATCAAAGAAATAGCAAATTACATGTGTGCCTGCCCTTGAATGTTATGACAGCTAACTGAATAAAGCTTAGTAGGGGCCAGGGACATGCTGCATCGAAAATATTTTCAAATTTCATTGTCCTTGAAATGTTTTACGTTTTACTTACTCTTCTTCACTTACCAGTCTGTATATCTGTGTGTGTTGTTCATTGTACTGAACATTACGGCATCTGTAGTGCCCTCTTCATGCAGGTGTCAATGTTACTGCTGTATTGTCATCATATGTGTCACGTCTGTCTCTGTGCTTGTGGGATGTGTCTTTTGTTTTAGTCATGCATGCGTCTACGAGTGTAAAGTATCTATATCTGGCCAGTACTAATCTAAATGTCCATCTTTCAAGGCTGCAAAAGCCTTTGAAGGAAGTGTGGTCTTGTTGTAAATTGAATTCATAAGGGATTCTATTGAACTTATTGACTTGGTCAGTGTTGGTTGATCCTTGAATTGTATTTGTAATTTTATTGTATTTCCTTTTTATTCCAATATTATTTAGTCTAAAGAAAATTGTCATAACTAGCAGGACCTTGAAACTGATTATTATGTCAAGCGCTTAGAACATTCCCTGTATAAGCGCTATACAACTTTTATATATTATTATTAATTAGCTGACCAGATCTGATGAAGGCTCAAGACCTGCAAATACTGCAGGGATCAGTCGGAACTGAGTCATAAAAAGCCAGTTGGTTGTACACTGACATTGTTGAGCAAGTCTCGTCATTATGTAAAATACAGTGATGCAGAAAAACTCAAAACTACAAACTTTTACGAAGTGTTCTTGCATACTCGAGCATGGGGAGCTGATTCGATTTTTCACTGATCTAAATTCAGGTTCGACTTTTACGACAGTTCGCTGTTCGGTAGCCATTTTGGACGGCATCTGTGCTGACATCACGGCATCTCTTCCCTTTGTGTACAATTAGTTCGGTACTGCAAACACCTTTTACCTTCATCTCTATTCCAGCGATTTCAGCAACGAAAAACTATCTGTCATTCTGTTTCTCTCTTCGTAACAAAATGGTGATTCTGACCGTCATCTGGCCATGCAAAGTTGCCGTATGAACCATACGGGTTGTGACGTGTATTGAAAGTAACCTATTCCGGAAGTCAAAAACATTTGGAACCCTCCCCCCAAAAAAACAGACACGAAACCGCTTCAGCGGCCCGAGTAATAAAATCGCTATTCTGCCACGGTCCTTCGGTTTCTCGGTATTGGAAAAGTTGACCGCTGTTCCGACTTCCGGTGCCCGCAGGTACATGCATGAATGTAGCGGTTGTATTTCGCAAAAATTACGATCGATGAAAGTCTTGCAGAATTGTAATGTTCTTCATAAATACATCTACAAGCTATTTTACTTACCTGACTCAAAGGGGGAAGCCTGAGCATTCACCTTTGTATGACGCGTGTTGCAATTCAATGGTGCTCTTGAGTGTAGGACACATTCAAAATCACTGTTGGCGTTTGTTGTATAGTCAGTTGCATTGAACTTGGACACCGGCTGTACGTTACATGTAGATTTCGCTCGTGAATGGAGATTAACTAAATTATGTGACTTAAAAAATGAACCTCAAACGCATCAGTGTTCGCTTAGCCAGCATCTTTGTAGCTTATATTAGGCAATTTAGTTTGAGGTTTCTCTTTCTAGATATGATTTCAGGAAAACCTTCGTCAGGAACATCTCTGCTTCATTTTATTCACTGCTTGTTTTCCCAGCCCTTCCAACGCTGCGTTTCATTTATACTTTGTTATAACAAATTGCTAGTCATTATTTTCCACAAAATCCTCAAACTTGGAATCTAGCGTTAAAAATTACCAGCATCATAAAAACCCTTACCCCTAGGGAGCTTTACGCAAATCTCGATAAAGTGGTTGAACAGTTCCTGTTAATTGCATCTTTCCTAGTTCAATACAGTGGATTCTTACACTGAATGAAACCCACGTAAAAGTGATCGCGCAGCTCAGTCTATGTTAGAGTATGCTGTTCAGTGCAAATCTTCTGGCATTCTGTACTTTTTTTGCAGGCGCGACATACTACATAATATGGCGATTTTTAAGGATGTACTCGTGATTTGTAACCAATAAAATGCGCGGAAAAATCTGAATTAAAGAAAAATAGCATCCACGAACTCAACTCATATAATAATATATTTTATACTTTGTGGAAACAATAGATCTTTGAAACGTTGGTCCTATATGGACAAAATGGATACCGGTTACAAATTAGTTTAGAATGTTGTTTGGCAGCAGCAACAACAACAACAATAACTTTATTTCCACCTTCCCAGTAATAATAATAAAAATTACATAAAAGAAATAATAACTGAATGTTGAGTACAGGCCACCTGTAATAACCATACTGAGGGCTAATCACGACAGGTGGCCTTTACATGAGAATATTGCAAGAGAGGTCAGAATGTTTAGTACAAGCCACCTGTAATAACCATACTGAGGGCTAATCACGACAGGTGGCCTTTACATGAGAATATTGCAGAGGAGGTCAGAATATTTAGTACAGGCCACCTGTAATAACCATAAGGGCTAATCAAGACAGGTGGCCTTTACATGAGAATATTGCAGAGGATGTCAGAATGTTTAGTACAGGCCTCCTGTAATAACCATAAGGGCTAATCAGGACAGGTGGCCTTTACATGAGAATATTGCAGAGGAGGTCAGAATATTTAGTACAGGCCACCTGTAATAACCATACTGAGGGCTAATCACGACAGGTGGCCTTTACATGAGAATATTACAGAGGAGGTCAACATTTTGACTTAGAAAGTAGTGCATACAAAGAAAAGAAAAGCGAAAAAAGAAAATAATAATTGTAAATTAAAAAATGAACAGCACTACATTCTTGTTGGTAACATCAGCACACCATTCACTACAAACCACTGACAACAAAGTAATTTTAAAATACGACAAAAAGTTATGTCAACACTGAAAGTACATGTGCTTCGTTCCACTTTCCACATCTAGTTTGTACTAACCCAATAACGATAACATAACACATATTCTCAAACCATTATACCAAGTATAACAAAACATAAAAATAACACACATTTTAAAAAGGATATTGTTTTTTAGCTTATTTCCTAGAATGGATGACGCGACTGCAGCTAATAAGGCAGGGAGTAGTGCAGAGAAGTACCGCCATGATCCTGATAACCAAGCGGCGCCACGTAATGATCACGAAAAACAAGCAGGTCGTAAAACAAATGCAAAGTTGCAAATGTATACTGCAAAGGACGAACTTGCATCAGGAAGCAAAAGAAAAGTACGTGCAGGAGGTAAGTTCACTAAAGGGAAGGGAATGCACTCGGAAACAAAAACAACTCGAGATTGTAGAAGCATCAAAGGCAAATCAAGTGAGCAGATGACATCAAGGGTAGATCAGATGAAAGGGGAGACAAAGCCTCAAAAAGATTCTGCGAAGAGAAAAACTACAGACCAACAACAAAGACGGAGTTGTGGTAGTACATTTAGCCATAGGAGAGATGGGCAGAGTTCATCAACTGCAGACGAAAGCAAGGTACTCAACACTAGTAGTGAAAAGGGTTCAGCTACTGGAAAGGTCAAGAAACGGAAGAACAAAGCCGTACCACAGCCTTTTGGTGACGACACCACGGTAACCCAAATGCGTAGTACATCAGAAGAGCAAACAAAAGGACAGACAAAAAAATATTCGGCTTCCAAATTGAGAAGTGTTGAACATAAAACTGATAAACAAAGCAGCGACAAGATTCAAAGTGTCGAAGTAGCTGGCTCTACGATTGTCAAGAAAGAGGAAAAGGTCGGTGGCGCCAGCCACAAAACCACTGGAGTAAATTTAAAGGTCGTTAAACACAAAATAAAAGGCCAATTTTCACTTGCAGATGCCAACAGCATCGTTAAAGCTTCAGGTGTCATATCTAAGGATACTACACAGCCGTCAAATGCCTGCATAGTTGCCAAAGATAAGAAAAGAAAAGAAGAATGTAAGAAAACGACAAGCGCCGCTAGATCTGTTCGAAGTTCAAGGTCAGTTCAAAATATCTCCAAGCCCAATTCATTAGTCGAGATGTCCATCAAACAAACTACAGGTGGTAAGGAAAAGGAAAAGGAACAAGGGAAGGAAAAGAACTTTGTGAACTTTGCTAATTCCAAAAGTAAACTGATGCGAAGTTCACAAACTGGAATGCAAAACAGAGATAACTTCGGGAAAGCAAGAATAGAGCAAGATGACAAAGGTAAGGATGAGAGAATACAATACAATAACTTTATTTTATTTTATTGTACACTCCCCTCAGGAGCTTTTCAGAGAACAATTTCCAACATTTTAAAGTATATAAATATAACAATAGGTACTAAACGGTTTAAGAAAAAGATGAGGGGAGTGAAATTGCTTTGTTTTCCGTATGATAAAACTATATTCGGTACATAATTGATCTAGTCTATGCGAAATCTAATGGTTAAGTTATTCGATGGCTACATCACCTTGAATTTTAGGTTATCTAGGAACTTCGAAGTAATCGACTGAAATCAGTGGCCTGTCGTAAACACGCGATAAGTTGGAAGAACACGAGAGTAACATAGAAAGACCATGAAACATGCAAGTATTCACATCATCAGACAAGCGTATATTCTTTATAACATAATGACATATAATGTTAATATACATAAAACTAATCCAAACCAATTTTAAAAAGTAATTATGAAAGTAGGAATTCTCCACACATGTATTGCTTTTATTTGAGATGAGAAATGTGCCAGTGCCAATAGTTTCAATTCTTTGTTAAAATATTTGTTCTAAAGGAAAGTTATTATAATTGTAGTGATTATCAATTAAATGCTCCTTCAAAATTCATAAATGCGTCCAAACATTAGACCCATACTCGGAATGCTTGCAAGGGTTAGGGTTAGGGTTTGGCTCGCTTACTCGTACTCGCACATTGTGGAAAATCATTGCAAGCATGCTCGTGCTTACAAAAATATTGCTGTGTTTACAAGCTCGCAAATGCTCGAAAGACTATTCGTTTCTACTCTATTGCTTATATAAAATGTAAAATTTATGCTTTTCAATTTAGTAATTCTGTTGCGGCAACCGTTGAAACGAATTCGAAAGAACGAAGTTTGATTACTGCAAGTATATTGCTAACGGTATCCCAGTTAGCTCAAGCAGCTCAGTTGGTATAACATCGGCCTCACATGCGGGAGGTCGGAGGTTCAACTCCCGGCCGGACCAACACGCAGGATCTCAAGATAATTGAGGAGGAGGTGCTGCTTTTGCTTTAACATCTGCAAACGGTTAGACATCCACGTCTTCTTGGATAGGGACGTTAAACCGTAGGTCTAGTGTCCCCAATTAGCTCACACTGCTAAATACATTTATACTTATAATAAATAAGGACCTTACTTACGTTACTTATCTTTACTTCAGAAATTGGTTGCTTCAGAAACAAGTAATAATGCATGTGACACGTCAAAACTTGATAAATTTAGAAAATCGTAAAAAGTTAGGTGTTACACAAATAATAGAGTTGAATGGTATCTGCTCTTGCTTGACTGTTGGAACATCCTAAAGCAAGTTTGATCGAAGAATATGAAAGTTAAATACTTTTATCGATATCTTTTTGCAATTTAGAATACTTTATCGAGTTTATATTTTAATGTCAAATACTTAATATTTTTTCTTTGTTGATGTCTTATTTTGTCATAAGAGCAACAGTAACAAACTATTTTATATTTAATTATACTTTTCCTACAGATAGCAAATGTAAGAATAAAGTGAAAAGACAAGAAACTAAAACTTTAAAACGAGGCAATTCTACACAGAAAATTGAGAAAGGTGACAACGCTGACAAAATCAGTGACCGGGATAGATCTACAAAATCAACCAAAGTTCAGACAAAAGGTGGTCCTCTATTCAGTCACGACTCGATAACAGATTTACTGACTAAAACCGAATCTGAACTCGTGAGGACAGTGAACAGAAATATCCGCTCTCTGAAGAAAATACTCACCAATGTACAGAATCCGACTGAGGAAGAATTTATTATGGATATAGTAAGTTTGCTGGCAAAGATTTGTGGTGCATCTTCTGCAGATAATATTAATCCAATATTGGCAACTATGAAGAATACACCCTTTCTAGTAACTCATATTCAGCAATTTATGCAGCACCTCCAGATTGACGATACAATCATCAGTGATATGAAACTAAGCCAATTCTTCAAGCAAACCATAGAAATTTACACTGCCTATTTGAGACATTTTCCAAGTTCATACACTGATGTACCACTGGAAATGTTAGAGACGACATTACAGCGTGCAGATGTTTCAAACAGGGAGAAACATGAAGAAATGTTGGCAGCACTTGGAAGAAAACGAGATGAGATAGTAGAGACGAAACGGAAGCGTGAAGCAAAGCCATTCCGTCAGCAACCGAGCAATCAAGCCGAGCCACCAAACGATTACCGAGAGATCCAGATTTGCCCAACAGTATCAGAAGTAACAACACGTGAAAAGCCTTACTTACGTTCAAACATAACCGAAGGAAAGTATGAGAACCCGGACCATTATCTCGATGTACAGTTCCGTTTGTTTAGGGAAGATTTTGTTGCTCCACTGAGAGAAGGAATTCTAGAAGTAATTAGACAAGTTCCTCGCGAGAAGCGAAATCAAAACATTAAGCTCTACAACGATGTTCAAGTTCTTTCTAAAAAATACACAAGATTAGGCATTACCCACAATATTAATTTTGATGTGTCAAGATTCAGTAAGACCAACTGGGCTGTCAGCAAACGACTCATATATGGTTCGTTTCTCTGCTTTTCGCGAGATAACTTTAAGTCGATGTTGTTCGCAACAGTGGTCAACCGAGATCCAAAGGAACTGAGAAGAGGGAGAATCGAAATTCAATTCATTGATGGACAAGATGTGACTGGTATTGAGAATAAAAATGATCGATTTACTATCGCAGAATCACCAGCGTTCTTCGAAGCGTACCGTCACGTTCTTGTTGGCTTGCAAGTTCTAAATCAGTATAATCTTCCGTTCAAGAAGTATCTTGTGGAATGTAGTTCCGACGTTGATCCGCCTGCATACTTGCGCCGTGACGAAGGCCAACTACCAGTAGTGTACAATCTCGACGGAGCTCTTGGTACTAACACAGAATATAGCTCTGCATCTAATAGCCACTGTCCCTTTGAACAACGTGTCTGCAGAGGGCTACGCGCACAACGGAGACCGTTGGGGGTTATTCAGTTTCCCATACTTAATTCAAATGCCTGGCCAACAGCTGATAATCTTCCTTTGAATGATTCACAGCTAGAGGCTTTAAAGACGGCGCTAACCACAGAATTTTCGGTGATTCAAGGCCCGCCTGGTACAGGGAAGACCTATATTGGACTGAAGATAGTGCAGGCCTTGCTGGAAAACCGCCACTACAGAACATCACCCATGCTAATGGTTTGTTTCACAAACCACGCTCTCGATCAGTTTCTTGAAGGAGTGCTGGAGTTTCTTCCCCGAGGAATAATCAGAGTTGGTGGACGAAGCAAAAGCGAAAAGCTAGAAGCCTACAACCTGAAAAAGTTTGTGCGATATGGAGAATGTGGCCCAATCTACGATGAAATGAAGCAACAAGCGAAATGCATAGTCGACTGTAGAAATCGAGCGGAGCACTCGCAGGAAAAAATTCTGAATTTCGCGGAACTGGAAAGCTTTATCAGTGAAGATCGCATAGATAATCTGTACTTCAGCAAATACAGTCTAGTTACCGCCGTTGGAAATCTGTCAAACTTTTTCGAAGTTTGGTTATACAACAAAGAAAATGACATAGAGGAAGTCGAATACCTTGATGATGATGAAGAGGAAATGAATGAGGAGGAGGATGAAAAAGAAGAAGAAGAAGAAGAAGAAGAAGAAGAAGAAGATAGCTACTATGACTTTGAGGACGATGAAGACGATCACCAGGATCAAGAACCCAAAGGGAAAAAAGAAATCCAAGCAACAACACGGAAAGGAAGAAGACATAAATTGCAAGGAAACAAACAAATATTGGAAGACACTCTAGCTGAGAATGAAGACAGAAACTTTATTCAAGCGAATCCTGCCATAAATGAGACAAACAGCCACCAAAATGAAAGCCATACTATCGATGGATATGCCGCTCAAGATGTCCTGAGGCTAGCAACCACGGAAACTGAACAACCAGCAGGGAAGGCTAGTAATAGGCGAAATAATGCCGTAGACAAACACAGGGATAGACATATCTCCACTGTTCATTCAAATCAACCCAATGTTTCTTTTCGCCCATGCATGTTTGCCGCTGACATGTCTTTATGTGGACAAGGGAGCACTGTCCATTTCCTACCTTCCGTATCGCAAGTGGCTAACAGCTCACTTTTAGAGGCACAGTTACACACCAAAGATTCCCAGGACGATCCCGTGTTATTAGAGGATCCTCAGGAAACAATAGATGTTGAACAAGAAGCAGACCTCTTGCACCAGGAAAGGTGTCTAGAAGGAGATGAAGACGCTTTTCGTCCTGTTGAAACAGTAACAGACGAACGGCCATCAGAGCAAGATGAAAGCGATGAAGAACAACCTAGACAACCAGAAGAAGGATATTGGAGGCAATCAGTATCTCGAAAACTTAAGTGTCGGTATAGAATTCGTGTAACATCCACGGACCGTTTGCAATTGCAAAACCTGATTCGTCAAGGTGTTTGTGCTCTGACAAGAGAAGAAGTAGACGTGATTCAAGACATCTGGGAGCTTTCAGACTTGGACAGAATTAGAATGTATCTCTTCTGGCTGAGTTGCTACAAGGAACACTGGCGCTTAAGAATGGAGCATGAAGAGGGGAAGTATCCAGACCTTGTGCGAAGGTTGGAACGTGTCAAGGCGAGGATCGAAATGAGAGCCCTTAGCAATGCTAAAGTTGTTGGTATGACAACCACTGGCGCTGCTAGGTACCACGAAACTCTACAGGAAATTGGCCCTAAAGTTGTCATAATCGAAGAAGCAGCCGAGGTATTGGAAGCACACATCCTGACGTCACTGACTCAAGAGACGGAGCACGCGATACTTATCGGTGACCACAGACAGCTTCGACCAAAACCAACCGTATATGAACTAGCACTGAAATACAACCTACAAGTTTCCTTGTTTGAGCGCATGGTCCTAAACAGCATGGATTGCAAGCAGCTTTCTACTCAGCATCGAATGCGGCCCTCAATCGCCCGTCTTACCAAGCGAATATACCAGAATGAAATTTTTGACCACGAGTCCGTACTCAGCTTTGAAGACATCCAGGGAATTGAAAAGAACATGTTCTTTGTCGATCACAGAAATCCTGAGAATTTTACTCAGGGTCTTCAAAGTTATTCGAATCAACATGAAGCCCAATTTGTGGTTGCTTTGAGTGAATATCTGCTTCTTCAGGGTTATCAAAGGTCCGAGATCACTGTTCTAACCATGTACTCAGGACAGCTCCTAGAGTTTAAGGGGAAAATGACGAAGAAGAAGTTTGAGGGGCTAAGAGTCTCAGTTGTAGACAACTTTCAAGGTGAAGAAAATGATATCATCATATTGTCTCTGGTGAGAAGCAACAAAGAAGGAATAATTGGATTTCTAAAAGAAGAAAACAGAATTTGTGTTGCACTTTCAAGAGCACGCAAGGGATTCTACTGTATTGGCAACTTCGATCTTCTATCAAGAAAGTGTCCACTGTGGAGGGATATTGTCGAGGACCTGAAGGCAAAAAATGATCTTGCAGAGAAATTGCGACTGAGATGTTCAAAGCACGGACGAGTTTCAGAAGTGGAAAAGGCGGAGGACTTTGTAAAGACGCCGTTGGGAGGGTGTGGTCAACCCTGTGAGGATCGTTTGAAATGTGGTCACGTGTGTCGTCTGCTGTGTCATAGTACAGACACGGATCACAAGCAGTACATATGTGGGGAAAAGTGTCCAGAACGATGCCCCATGGGCCATCCATGTAGTCACCGATGCTGCCATTACGGTCGTCCTTGCCCTCCTTGTGTGATTCGGGCCTTAAAGCAATGCCTCATCTGTGGCGAGGACGTACACACTACTTGTGGATGTGAACTGTCGGAGTTGAAGTGTATGCGTCGATGTGGAAAGGTTTTGAGTTGCACTCATGAATGTGAAAGGTAAGAAAAATGATTAGGCTCGTCGCAGATCGACCTACTTAATTCTATAGCAAGCAGCTGTACACGGTATAATTACGTACGAAATGTCATTGCCTGCAAGGAAATTCTGATATACTTGTGTAGTTCTGTGGAGCGAATCTTTGTTCACTAGTCTGTGATGTGCGGAGGGCTTTAGATACACCCTAATTCTCTAGATAATTAAATGTTTGTCCCTGTGATAAAAGCTTTTACAATTCCAATGACATAAATGATTGTTTTAAATATGTTTTAGATTGGAATATTGAGAATATTTTCTTGCTAACTTAGTATTGCTACAGAGGTACATTATCGCCAATATAATTGTGTTGTTAAAATACGAGCCTGTGTAAATACTCTATTGAAGCACTTGGTTTGAAAGTATTGATTCTATTCCTCGCTGTCCTTTCGTAATGTTGGAATGTGTACTTTACGTCAGCTGAAGTGAATATTATACTAATCCTTAATTTAGACCCTGCTTTGAACCATGCGACTCAAACTTGTGTGCAGTGCAAAAGCTAAAAACCCTTCCATGCAAGCACGTCAAGACGATGCCTTGTGGGCAGGACCCAGCAGATGTCAAGTGCAATGAGAAATGTATGCGGTCCCTACAGTGTCAACATCAATGTCCAGGAAGATGTCGTGAGGATTGTACATTGCAGATTTGTATGGAGCCGGTGTTGAAGACTTTGTCCTGTGGACATGAGGTAACTTTAAATTGCTATGAGGAAGAGAAAGCTGTAGACTGCCCACACCCATGCACAAAGGACCTCGTTTGCAACCACAAGTGCCCTGGAAAGTGCTTTGAGGATTGCTCTCAGTACAGATGTGAAATGCAGGTGCAAATTACCTTACCTTGCGGTCATCTGCAGTCTTACCCCTGCTACGAGAATGGCGCGATTGGAAAGTGTCCCGTTCCGGTAAACATCCTGATGCCTGAATGTCAACATGAAATCGAGGTAGCATGCTGGAAAAAGCCATCGACATTGGTCTGTCCAATACGTTGCACCAGAGAAAGAGTTTGTGGGCATCCATGTCAGGAAATCTGTGGTGTCGCCTGTGAACTCAAGCCTTGCCGACAAATGGTACAGAAAAGACTACCGTGTGAGCACGACAAGGTACGCCATTACCATAGCTGCATTATTTTCCTGTTATTTCGTGTATGTTCTTAATGCATACATTTCAGTTTCAATGGACTTAATAGCAATTAAAGTACAGTCTGGAATAAATCGCTTTAGATATTAATATTGCAAGTGAAGAGGCTGTTGGAACAATAACTCAAGAAATTATTAACCAAATCTGTTGAAAATAATCGATTATTTTCCTGTTTTCCAATATTAAATATACTCAATATACTCAACTTCGAAACTACAATTTTGTTTAAAAGCGAAATCAGAGTATGGCAACACGATCGATCAAATCAAGCTGACCGGGCCGTCCTACTGTTTTCGAATTTCAACTGAACCGTTTAAAAATAAACAACATGCAAATGAGATTCAAATTTGCCGCGAAACTGTTCGACATAAATTTTTTCTTGAAGCCAGTCAGGTTTCCTTATTTAGTAGTCGAAGCCAGGCAGGTTTCCTTATATGGAATAGTGGTCTGCACACGGTTGGTTCACTGAGATCAGACAAAAGTTCCTCCCCTAGTTGTCTCCTTTCTTTCGTTTATTTTTTTTATATGATGTAATGATTAACCTGGACAGCGCCGTTTGGATATGGGAATGGGACGTGTTCAACCTCAATTTGAATATTATAGAACAAGATGGCGCCAGGAAGCAATGACATTCTGAACCTGAGTCTGAGAACCTGGAAAGCATCGAGATAGAAGTCCCAGAACACGGCTTGTAGGGGGGTTTACATGGGAAATAAGACTTCTTGAACACACAAACAACACGCTGTAAATAAGGGTTTGGATAACTTTATTATAAAAAACTTGTAAATAACTACATTGATTGCTCATAAAAAACTTGTCGCAATTAACCCCTTGATAGGATCCAGTGGAAAACAAGGTCTACAATAATACCTTCCGGTTCCTTGACATTGCTTTCTGTTCATCCAAGACAATATTGAGCAGCGATACTTTGACTTATATATTACTGAGTGTTACGCAAATCACTAGTTGTCTTTTGTGGTGGTTCACACATAGCGTTTTGTTGTATCTTGTATTTGTCGTGTGCTAAATGCATGCAACGTATTGGCTAACTTGGAGTACACATCCTTGTTTACAGTACAAACGTTTGCTCATGTACTTAGAACAAACACTGGGTCCTAACTGTTCTAAATAGCCATGCATGGCTAACTTGGAGTACACATCCTTGTTTACAGTACAAACGTTTGCTCATGTACTTAGAACAAACACTGGGTGCGAAACTGTTCTAAATAGCCATGCATGGCTAACTTGGAGTACATATCCTTGTTTACAGTACAAACGTTTGCTCATGTACTTAGAACAAACACTGGGTGCTAAACTGTTCTAAATAGCCATGCATGACTAACTTGGAGTACACATCCTTGTTTACAGTACAAAAGTGTGCTCATGTACCTAGAACAAACACTGGGTGCTAAACTGTTCTAAATAGCCATGCATGGCTAACTTGGAGTACATATCCTTGTTTACAGTACAAAAGTGTGCTCATGTACTTAGAACAAACACTGGGTGCTAAACTGTTCTAAATAGCCATGCATGGCTAACTTGGAGTACACATCCTTGTTTACAGTACAAACGTGTGCTCATGTACTTAGAACAAACACTGGGTGCTAAACTGTTCTAAATAGCCATGCATGGCTAACTTGGGGACCTGTGCTAAACGAACCATTTTCGAATGTTGTACTTATTCTGTTTCTGTAATTCTTATTTTTACAAATATTATTAGAATGTAGCATGTCAAGTGAATGTCGAAGATGCAGATTGCGACACTCTGGTATCCATAAAATTACCCGGATGTGATCACGTGAAAGAGCTACCCTGTTCAAGAGCTGTCAAAGTAGTTAAGGGAGAACAACATGAGACCTGTGAGGTTCTTGTCTGGAAGGTGCTACCATGCCTTCATTCGGTGAACGTGCCATGTAGCCAGGGAGTCGAAGAGGTGTGTTGTAGTATGCCGTGTGAGCGCTTGCTTTCGTGCGGCATACATCAATGTCCAGGGATCTGTGGGAAAGACTGCACAGCAACAGATTGCGTTGTACAGGTACGCTATAACCTGCCATTCACTAACACCTTACCCTATAATAATAATAATAATAATAATAATAATTTAATGATTTCTATATCTATCTATTCATCTATCTACCATAGCTCATTTTGCAAGGCTGCAAAAGCGCTGTTTACAAAAGTAAAAACAAAAATCCCTGTTTGAGAATTCCAAAATGTCAAGAGTTGGTTGAGTTTCCCCCTCTACCACTGTAGATGCCTCGGTAGCTCAGTGGTTAGAGCGCCTGCCATGTGATCGGGATGCGTGGGTTCGATTCTCGCTCGAGGCAGTTTGGTTTTTTCTTCACGTGTTTCTTTTCCAACATCTGCACTTGTCTTCGTCTGCACCTAGCATGTCAGAGTTTAACTTCTCTGATGATGATGATTGATCGAAACATGCTAATAGTAGTTTCTTAAAACGATCTGTCATACTTCATTTATGATTATGGAATGGCAGACGGTTCCAGAGCCATGGGGCTGACACAGAAAAGGCTCTGTCCCCATTGGTCTTAGAATGGGACCTCAGTTGAACCAATAATTCCACAGCTGTGGACCTGAGGACCCTTGATGTGTTGGGATAACTCAACAAGTCCTGTAAATACTTAGGACAATGACCACTCATGCATTTGTAGACTAGCAGCAGATAAAGTGTAATAATAATAACAATAATCAGTGTGACTGTGTTTGGCCGTCAGTGTGACAACATGATGATGACAGAGTCTGTCGCAAAGGAGCCTCTGGGATTTCAAATCATCAGATTTGATAATCAGAAGATTAATTATGCATTCCAGGTAGGATTTTTTTACAATTAATGGACAACTACCCTTCTCCTCCCTGCATTTGGAAATAATTTCTCCCATATTTCACCCCTCCCCTCCCTGCATTTGGAATTCTAGTGCCCTCTGCCTTTATAACCTTCCTCTCCATGCATTTGGAATTCCAGTCCTTACCCCCTTGACACCCCTCCTTTCAATCTGCATTTTGAATTCCAATCCGCATCCCAGTTACACCCCTTCCTCCTATCTGCATTTAGAATTCCAGTCCTTCCCTTTTACACCCTTCTTCCCTGCACTTGGAATTCTAGTGCCCTCTCCCTTTATAACCTTCCTCTCCATGCATTTGGAATCCCAGTCCTTCCCTTTTACACCCTTCTTCCCTGCACTTGGAATTATAGTGCCCTCCCCCTTTATAACCTTCCTCTCCATGCATTTAGAATCCCAGTCCTCTCCCTTTTACACCCCTCTTCCCTGCACTTGGAATTCTAGTGCCCTCCCCCTTTATAACCTTCCTCTCCATGCATTTGGAATTCCAGTCCTCA
>JANVCH010036664.1:0-11452 GCA_025505405.1 Epizoanthus rinbou
GCATGTGTAAATATCATGAGAATATAGAGCTAATCATTGAGGGAGTTAAAAAAGCTGTACCCACAATTCCAAAAACAGCAGAAGAGATTTTGCTTTGTAATGTTTGTAGAACTGATGAAGTTAAGGGTATTGACAGGGAGTGCTCAAAATGTGAAGTTTAGCCAGTGGATCAGATATTTGAAGGAAGTGATGAAGAACTGTCAGTTTCCTACTACCAGTGGGTTACAACTGATGAGGGAAGGGTGAGCAAAATAACTAATTGATGGCACAGTGGCTGATGCCAAAGAAGAGCTGACAGCACAGCTTCAGACCTTTGGGAGGTATGTGTATAATACCAGGAGGCAGTATGAAGAATTGAAGTACCTCTAGCAGAACCTCAAACATTGTGAAGTAATAATTCAAGAGGACTTTGCTGAGAACTTTCAATGAAACACAAAAAATAAATCATGGCTGTACATTGATCTAATGAGATGGTCACTGTGTTTACTGCTGTTGCTTACTACAGAAATGAGGAGGGCAGTCTGGATTACAACTCATATGCAGTCATTTCGGATGTAAATGTAAAGTATTTACAAGATAAAAGAGTAAATAAATCTGCATTCATCATTATTGCAGGGGGTCTTTCAGAGTAAGTAACCCATGCCCTAATTGGCCCAAGTATATTCCTTTAAGTTGAGCGAGAATGGGTATGATAGTGCTAATTACAAAGGTACAAGTGATATGCTTTACACCCGAATGCAGATGTTCTCAAAGCCAAATGTGCCCAATCCAGCATATCATAACAGATTCTGTCACAAATAATAACGGAGTTACACTGTATTACAAATGCTGCTAAACAATATTGGGTGAAATAGTAGATCAAACTAATGATTTTTAAATAATGAAATAAAGTGTAATTGGACTGTAAATGACAAATGGAGCAATAATTAGTCCAAGAATTAATAACACAGTTGAACATATAATATATTTTAAAATAATTTGATGAAGCTTGTACAACTAGGTTGTTATGGCAGTAGTCTACGTAACAGCATAAAGAGTAACATCATAATGGTGTAACGAGATTTTTTCTGGGACTTTAAAAGTTGCTCAGAAAACTTTGTATAATAAAGCTTTAAAGGCATTTCATGGTCTTCTTAGTAATTTCTCTAGTGTGGGTAGCACACCAGTTAAAGTCCTCTTAAAATTATTTGATTCTGTGGTATGGAATGTGAAGTTTGGGGGCCTTATAGTTTGGGCAAAATTGCTAATATCCAACAGTTTAGTAACAAGTTCTTTAGTGTTCTTACATTTGCTGAAAAACTTCACCTGAAATTTTGTAAACATATCCTGGGTGTACATGCAAAAGCTTCAAACGTTGCTGTGTATGCTGAATTGGGTAGAGCTCCCTTGATCGCAAAGATGGCAGTCACTATTTTAAAGTTCTGGGCACGTATAAATGAAACAAGATTTGCACATACTTTGGTCGGTCAAGCGTCGGAGGTGTGTGCAAAGCTTAATCTGCCAATTGCCTGTTTTACAAGATTTGTGTATCAAATGGTCAGCGATACCGGCTCCCTTTTTGGGTTAAGGGCAAAGCTTTTTCAGAGTGGCAAAGGTAAAGATGTAGCGAGCAGCAAATTAAGAACCTTCAGATTGTTTAAAAGAAATAATTATTTGTCAAGAAAAATACCTTTCAAATGTTAAAATTTTAAACATCATCAGGCTGTTACCAAAATCAGAATATCTGTGCATAGAATACCAATTGAAACAGGAAGGTATAGAAAGACACCTGTAGAAAAATGCACATACATGTCCAATTTGCGACAGTGACAAAATTGGAGATGAATTTCACTCCGTAATGGAATGCACTAGTAAAGTCTTTATTCAGTTGCATGAAGTATTTTTACATAATTTGTACAATGTGAATCAACACTTTTCAAAATTTGATAGTAAATCCCTATTTTTATATACAATATCCATGAAGGATAACTCGCTTCTAATGCGTGTGTCATCGGCTTCCCCGAGGGGGGCCCCCGGGCGGATGTGGGGAAATATGGGGACTTTATTGGGGTTTTCCAGCGAAAATGCGCCCGTGTAGGTAGGGCAAATTAAGGGAAATTTTGTATAGGCACCCCACCCCTGGGGCAAATGTTGGGACTTTGTTTTTTCCAAAATGCTGTTCTAAAATAGTAAATTTATTTCATCGGGAGATAATAACGTCGGTTGAACGTTTATAATCATAAAAATTATGTCACGAAACCGCTGCAAGGTGCGCCTTCCGTTGACGTGACGTGCATGACGTGTTTCGTATTTCTGGAGCAGGGGAATGGGTTCGAATATATTTTCATCGCAGAGGACAAGGAGGAAAACTTAGAAGGTGAGTGTTGGTATCGTATTTCAATCCGAAAAATCTGCTGTTTCTGAGTGCCATCGATCATCACTTTATAGACCATCACATTGATATTGCTATGAATGAGTAATCAAGTTGTGCATATCATGTCAATCGATGTCTCGCACGCTCAATTGTTTACTCGTACCACTTGACCGCACTTGACTTGTGTTTGCAAACAAGTGATTGTTTTACCGTAATTATTATTCTTTTGTGTCGATCTGATGATGTACAAGTAAATTTACTTTAAAAATGACTTTTATATCTGAAGATGCCGCTACTAAAGCTTACGGGCAGAGGCCGAAAAAGAAGATTCGCAATCGTAGCAGCCTCGGTTACTGGTTTGAAGAAGCGAGGTACGTGCACGTGCTTTTGACCAACTTGTTATTTTATATCTGTATATGTTTAAGCCAAGTAAAAAAGTTAGTTGTTTCTCGTCCGGATCTTTTTCAGAAAGGAGGCGGGCGGTTCTTACTATTTATCTTATATGAATGTTGGTAAAAAAATTCATCACAGATCTTTCAAACCCTTGAATTTATACCCATACCCCGAGGCCTTCAAGCATTTGAATTCTTGTATCCTTGGAGTTAGAATGTGAAAATAGAAATGGCAGTTCTATGTTAATAATATTGTTTCAAACTATTTTTACAAAGTTTGAAAGATTTTCGATGCTATGAACACATATATTAACCCAAGAAACCTCAGGCCTTTTTGTCAAACATAAATACTCAAGCGGCCGGTGGGGAGGGGGGGGGGGGTGGTTGAGCAAATTAAATTAATTTGTAATTTACAGTTTTTATCTACTATCTTGTATATATAAAACTGCAATTATTTTAAAAATCAGCTCCTGATGAGTCATACAATGCGTGATTCAAGAAAACATCCACACACCTGCCATGCAAGGAATTGGAAATTCCCAGTGGAAGGGGGGGGGGAAACCTGAGTTCAAAATGTTAGATATATATAGAACAAGGGGAAGGGGTGTATTTTCAGATTCCTCTTGCATGTGGTGTGGTTACAGGTTCAAGACTCACACAGTATAATTAAGTTATTGACTTGAAAAACAGCTTGTATTTGGTAATTGAAGGTTATCAAATAGCATTAGATAAACTCTTGCCAAGTGATAAGTTTGCATGTGAAGATGATGGGACAGAAATATGTGATGATGAAGTTGTTGCTGCATTGGAAGAGAACACTGTGATTATGGCTCTGAAAACTGATGAGAATTGGGGCGGTGAAGAAACAAAGGAGCAAACTAGTTCTAGCTCTGAGAAAGGTTGGTGATGGTGTGTCATGTTGATAGATAGTGCATATGCCTTGATTAAGTATTGATCTGCATCATTTTATAAAACACTGATTAATTGTGCACATCTACAAGTGTGGTATTTCCTTGTTTATTCCCTTATCTTAACTTCCGAATAAACATACATGTACATTAATTTTGTGTGTGTAAATATATACCCTATACGAACCTTATTTTGGCCTTTACTTCTATCAACATTAATATGTTACTCTTAAATTGACAGCTGAAGCTCGAAGTCCTCAACAGCGTACAATACATGTCGGTTCCGATGGTACAATCAGAACTGGACCAGAGTTAAAGGTAAAGTTCCAGCTTCATAGATTAAATTATACACCAAGTATAGTAGTCCCTCACCACAGGTCCATGTATCTCGACCCCAGTTTCCTCAGCTCTCTCCCATCTCTGTATTATTTTATTAATCTGTATTATTTTATAAACTATGGTTTATCTCAACCTCGTACTGTCTCAAACATATTGTTTCCGTATAGAGTTTGAGATTCATTGAGATAAATAAATATTGATGACTATTGTAAATTGTTACATTTATTTAGGCCATCTTGTTTACCATAAAATATCTACATTTTCAAAACATGTATCAATCATGAAGTCAACAAAGACAGCGAGTGTGAACATATCCGAAGAAGAGCTAGAGGAGAGAACCAAAGTGTTTGGTGTAGGCTCTTACAGCCCACTTCCCAGGTATCAGGGGGCAATAAACAAAGCCTGTCATAACTTGTGCAGAGATGATGTTTCTCTCTTACTGGATAAAGGTAAACGATTAGAACTAGCAAGGCAAAAGGTCCACCGGGAAGGATACAGTTATGTAAAGAAAGGCTCCCGATCCAAAATGTTCTTTCCAAAATAATCAAAACCAAAGAGAAAATACATTAAACAAGAGGTACGCACCGCGCGTAAATCTGAAATTACTGACGAAATTGCCAGCTTAAAAGACACAATTGGTCTTCTGGAAAAGCAGAAACTAAAGTATAAGAATGGGGAAAAGTTCCTAGAAGCCGCTGCCATGAGTAAAAGAATCCATGAGGAATCTTGCAATTTGAAAAAGCTTGAGACAGAGCTGAAAGCGTTGAATGTGGTAAGATCCAGCAATAAGAAAAGCATTAGTGGCTCGAAAAAGGCCTCAACCAGTACTGGTAACAGTGGTAATGAAGGTGACACTGATATCATATCGTCATCAGATGACGAGCGAATAAAAGTCAACAAAGGCAATCCATTGATGCACTGGTTAAAGGAAGATGCCTGTCCACCAAGTACAAGCGAAAAGGTGGTTGTTATGGATGCCAACAGTAATGATGTACCTGGAAATGACAAAGGTACTGCAGCTACAACCACTGATGATGCTTTTTTGGAGGGAAGTGTGCAGCAGAAGGAGTTATAGACGCTGAAGCTGCACTGAAATACTCCAAGTACCTTACCAAAAACTTATCATTGGGGGTAAAGAAGAGTGACGATTTGTACCTATCTCATATTGAAGACCTTAATCTGGAACAGTTCATTTGTGCACGTAAGAATTATTGCTCATACTTACACTATGATTTAGAGGAAACTTGCAGAAAGTGCAAGCCATTGATAGACTTTGCAACTGATTTGATGGTACATGGGCTACTTCCATTAGCAGAAAGTTACAGAAAGCATTTCGACACACAGTACAAAAAAAAAGTGACAAGGCGATAAGAAGAGTGATGCTACTTCCTGTAGCGGTCTTTGCGCATGAAAGGGAGACTATTTGTTGTCGAGAGCAGTGAACATATGAATTATGAGACGTTGATCAAGTTTGTGAACACTATAATCCCCGAACAGAAGTTGAATTAAGGTTTGTCAAAAGGAAAGTTTAAAGCTGTTGTGCAATTTAGCATCTACTGAGAGAGACCAAAAATTAACTGATCAGAGTGGCTGCTTCAGCTCATATGACAGCAACCAAAGAAAGGGCATCGGTCAGTCAGGCAGTGGATCAGTACCTAGAAATTAGATCTGCTGTGGATCAAGTGATACATGCCAAAGAAATTTCTGCTGTCAAGGAATTGGGATTTGACATTAGTTTCAGTGAGTCAGAAACAGAATCGAGCTCAGAGGAAGAAAGTGATTGTGACAGTTCCAGTCCAAACCAAATAGACAAAGAGGGGGTACAAGAGCCAGAATCACAGCTTGTGCCAACCACTGAATGTCTTCTTCATCTTCTCAGGGAATGTGACTTGAACTGGTTTACATTTGTTTCGCAAGTGCAGATAACATATTCGAACTTGGCAGAGGAGGTCCAAGCTCAACTTCTGTTGAAGTTTGCTGAATGTTTGGCCTCATCCGATTTGACAGAAGAGGAACGAAGAGTAACAGAACTGTCACGTCAAGCATTTTCGGTTCTTAGGAAGGACAGGTTATTTGACAGTGTGCAAAGGAATGATGAGATTGTCACGGATTCTGAATCGGATGATCCAGAGGACTGGGTTAAATTAAAGGATCTCCCTCTCAATTCTGAGGAGGTTAAGCTCAAGGTAAAGAGACAGTGTGCCATCTTTCAACGACTACGAAAGAGGAGACTTGCAAAATTGGTTTCCCAGAAACGATTGTTGAAGAGGAAGACTCCGCCAAGAGTAAGCAAAACTGTGAAGAAATATCCAGATATTGGAAAAGTCATAGGAGATTTTGCTCGTGAGAGGCGCATTGGTGCTGATGCTTGGCGGAGGACTGGACTACTTACCTTTAGTGGAAATACTAAACGAGGCCCGCAACTGACGTACAATCGCATAAGAGAACATTTAACGGAAACCTACAAAACGAAGTTTGGTTATGGAACAGTGGACTGAACGACATATAAATCAGGGAACTTTGTACACTATCATCTCCACACGATTTAGTGGCGGTAGCTACCTCAATAAAGTAGAACTACAAAACGGCTGTTTAGCCCTTGGCCATTCTAATCTTTTTATTCCCTCGACTATTAATGGAAGTAACCTTGATGCAAGTGGAAAGTTGGATGCTGCTAAACTGAAAGACAATCTTGAAACGGCAGTTGAAGTGTACATAAACACTGTCTCAGGAACACCGTGCTTTGGAACTCAAATTCATCTCGTCAAAGGTGCCACAGGTGAAGTCTACCACAAACGTCGCACAAACATTTTGACATTTCTGAGGGGTCCTAAAAAGGATGTCCAGGCCTTGAAGATGTCGCACCCAGAAAAGTTTGCATATTTTTCTAACGTTTGGGAAGTAAGACGAAGACACATGCTTTCAGAATTGCCATCTCAGTATTTATTTATTCTCCAACCATGTTATCAAATGGACTGTATACATCCTGTGTGTGCTAAAGGCAAGCCATCAGTGAACCGTGTTAGTTTCCAGGGGGACCACCACTGTCATCACTACCAGTACCTATACAAGATCCAGAAAGACCGTGGGGAGCAGAATGCAAGAAATGCCCAGGGGTCTGTAGTGACCACTATCTCAATCCAGATGAACACTTCAAATGGATAGCGGAGAATGGAACTGACTCTTGCAAAACAATTTCACCTAGAGCATATATTGAAGATTATGTCAAGGGGAAAACTACCATTTCGCAGACCGAAATTGAGAACCTTGCACAGACATGTTTACTGTCTGTTGAAGACACTGAATTGTGTGCAAAACATGTGTTTGATAAATGTGAACGACGACGAGATAACCAGCGAAAAAGACAAAAGAAGTCGGGGAAACAGACAAATGAAAATCAAGCTAATGTTTATTGTATCTGTAGAAAAGTAGAGGAGGGATTCATGATCCAATGTGGTATCTGTGACGAGTGGTTTCATGGTGTCTGCATACATGTTACGCAGGAGGATGCAGATGGTTTGGATGAGTACTTTTGTGCCATGTGTCTGGAAGTGGAGGTCATGAACAGATGAATGCACCTTGAGAAAAGAATGACAGAGAGAATAGTATCTCCAAGGAGTAGCAGAGATGAACTATGGTGAACTATGATTTTGAGAAAAGTTTCGTTTTAACAATATTTTGTTGATATGATATTTTTAATTGTACACTGCGTAGTAGTAGATACGTTTTGTTGAACTATATGTTATTGACTAGATTTTGTTGAACTGGCAGCGAGAATATTGTCTTCTACACGGTCGAGGATACGTTGTGTTAAACTATATTCTATTAGAGCTGATTTTATTTAACTGACAGATATAAATTGTCTTCTGCATTGAGTAGCAAAGATGATTTTATTGAACTGAAAGATAAAATATTGTCTTCTACACTGAATAGCAGGATACGGTTTGTGAACTAAATTTTCAGGTCTATTTTAAAAATACATTGCAGGTTCTAATTGTTATCTAATTGATATCCTGAACCTGTGCATTAAGAAAAAATACCAAACCTGGAAAAGCATTTCAATTGAGGAAAATCTTATCAGTAACCATCAGTTACTTATGAATACTAAGAAAAACAATCGAATGCTAAAGCGAACTCGTACGTTTGTTTCGAGAAATTTCCGGTTTAAGAAAGTTGGTTGATGTAAAACTTTATTAAAATTCAAAATATTTGTAGAACTTATGCGTGCCGGAAACTGCTCTTCATCCGAAAACTATTTATCTTTAAAATGATCTTAGTATCAAAACTGATCAATCATACTATATGCACCAACATTTTAAAACCTTTGAGGGACATTCATAAAAGCTTTTTAATTGTATTTATTTTTTTAAAAAGGTTTTGAGGGAATTACAATATAGCCCCAGATACTGGGGAAAATGTGGGGACATTGCTGGAGAAACATGCCCCACTATGTGGGGAAATATCCCCAAATTGCACTGCCCTTTTTGCAAAGTCCCCACATTTGCCCGCCCCCTCGGGGAAGCCGATGACACGCGCATAACGGCAGCAATGAAATGACGCACTCCCACTGGCCAAAATCGATCACTTGATGTTCTTGGACGATGTTGCTTTCGTTTGAACAGGCCGTTTTTAAAAGCAAAACCTCATCGTGAACAGATACACGAAATGTCAGTCAAGGTCACTCATACCACAAACAATCAACAAGCCAATATCTTCACCTTGCACCTTGCTGTAATTTTTGGAAAGAATACGACTGTTTATGCGATATTTTGTTCAAATACAAAGTTAACACTGGGAATGCTGTCCAGTGCAACGAATTTCGCCCCCTAAAACTCCGTACACGTTCGTTTTATGGGTCAAAGTACACTCACCTGTTTGAAAAGCGCATACAACTTCAACTTCACTTCGTTGCCAGGATCCTCTTTCAGCGTGTTTAATCTATCCTTAGCAGCCAGGAAATTATCTTCTAAGTCTCCCAAACTTCGTTGACCAACATGAAAACCCCGCTGTACTGAAAGCCTTTGAACCGCTGGCAAAACTCTAGAGACTTGCCTCAGACGGAGCAAAGCTGTGGCCGCCATGTTGGATAAATGACGAAACCGCTGGGCATAAGACTTGCAGTCTCAGATCAGGATTTTCGACATTTTCGAATTCAACATTTTCGAATTCATTTTACAACGCACTATGTCAGTATGAGTATGTAGTATGTACTATTAAAATCCTCAGAAGTGGATACAAGATTACTGGGAGTCACATACGTCGATCGCAGCTGGATTAGATGAGGAGGCTCTTATTAATTAATGGTCTATTTCTGCAAAAATTGGGAATTCCCATGATGGAAAGTTGAAAATGCAAACATGATTCACTTCCACGACAACCATGGCGCTCATGTGGAGCTGTCAAAAGACAAGACGGCTGTTTGTCGACACAAAAGCTTTGCAAATGCTGTTCTCTTCAGTCGTCGACCATTGTCAGTCCAACAAACTTTCATATTTGAGATAACAGAGCAAGAAATTGGTTGGTCAGGCCATGTACGATGCGGCGTCACGACACATGATCCATCGAGAATGAAAGTGCCACCGTACTTGCTTCCAGACCTTGCACAGATGGGGAAAACTTGGGTGTTCGCTGTGAAGCCCAACCTCGCAAAACCTCTTGGTGACGAACAAATTCGTGACGATGGAAGTCATAATTATCAACTTTTGATTGGTGAAAAAGAAAACAATCCGATCTTCTGTGGAGACAAAGCGAGGGAAAACCTAAATCTGTTACCCACCGATGTTGGGAGTCGAATTGGGGTAAAGGTGACTCGGCCTGGTGATTTGTACTTTTATGTAAATGGCAGAAAAATTGGGCCTTGTGCTTCGGATCTTCCGGTCGATACAAACTTATATGTTGCTGTTGATATCTATGGAACTACAAAAGCAATCAAGATTATACAGTGTGGAGGTATATTTGAAAAGCTTGGGCCAAGCCTTAGCACTAGGTCAAACGCCATCCATGCTCCATATGAGTCAAGTCCAGCATTAATGCTAATCAGCTAATCAACAGTGCATGTAGAGCATTAATAGCATTAGGTTTGGTCCATGTGAAGTCTGGATGTCTAAGGCCTTACATGCAGTCACATTTGCACTCATACCGCATACATGTAATTGCAAATGCTTTCCCCGCCTCCCCCTATATTACTCGCCCCCCAGGCCTAACATATTTAGACTAAATATTTAGACGAAAACATCACCTTGAAACTAACGTCACTAGTCGCCATTTCAACCCTTCCAAAATTGAAGCACTCGCCACATAAATAATCAGCCAAAACATTCAGACTCGACATACTTAAAACATCATCCCCCTAATACAATATCAACGATGTTTCAGACATATATCTTATATAAGAAAATAAGGACACTGCCTTATATCTTTTAAACTGATCAATCGCGCACATAAAATACCTTAGAACGGTATTCATCTAGTCGGGAAATCCCTTTCAATATTAACCCTGTGTCGATCGGATAATACTCCTGAAAAATTGAAACCCGGTGCTTAATTCTGCCATTGCTGCCTGGGGAAAACCTTTGCATTTGGAAGATCAGTGTCTACGTAGCTTTGTGGTTTACGAAGTCGTACGAATGAAATCGTAAGTATAAATTAATAATCATACTCACCGTTATTTCAAAGAGGTTTCGGTCGAGGCATGGCCGGGTACGTAGTTCTCTTCTTAGCCGTTTCGTTGCCTTGAACCACCACGTAGAAACAGTCAACGTTGTGAACTATTAAGGTCAATTCGAATGGAAATAATTAGACAAGATTAAAGACAACTCGGCTTATGCATAACGCGAAATTTCCAAACTGACCACACATTGGACTCATACACACCAGAAATATCTCCTCTACTTCATGATCTAACATAAAACCATTTAAAAATGCTCGTAATATTGAACTAACCTGATTCATTTCACCTAAACTTAAACTTCTTAGGCTAGCTGAAAGCTTAGGGTCTTTCTAGTGCTAGTTCGCTTCACTTCACACCGGACTGAAGAACTCCGCCATTTTTTTTCCCTTTCTGTAACGGTTTTAGCATCTCACGCAATCCTGCATATTGATCAGCAAATAACCATTCATTTCTGATTTCTGATTTGCAACTTCATTAATTACTATTGTAGGTCATCAAATGATTTTGTTTTTCCTCATTTTATTGGAACAAGAGATATTTTGGGAACTAATTTGCATCAAAGTAGTCAATTGGCGAGGTAAATGAAAGTAATTGACTTTTGGCAGTAATGTTATGCAGTATTTGATTCAGCGTTGAACACAATATACCAAGAAATAATGGCTGGTAACGCTACTCAAGATCAGTACATCCAAACAATGGAACGGTGATGGAAGTTCTTACTCAGTCAGAAAGAACCACAAATGCCACAGAAGTAGCACATGTACTCTCTACACAAGGTATAACCAAGGCT
>JANVCH010036775.1:0-11452 GCA_025505405.1 Epizoanthus rinbou
AATTTTTACTGGTGCCGCGTGTAAATGGGGTTTAAATATCTGTCTGTCTGTCTGTCATTCATTACTAAAATTAGAGAAGGCATATTGATGAACAAATAGTACAGTTTAATTACGAGGAAGCACAGTAATGCAGAATCCACGTTAACTTACTGGCAGCATCTACAAATGCCTTCCATAACCGAAACGTGACTATCGGCTCTGACAAGTTGCGCAGGAAGTCTTTCAACACTCCACACACCACGTGAATGTCAGCAACCTTAGACTAGAGAAATGAAATGAATAAAACAGTGATCAATCATGTAAAAGATGCATAAGTTTTAAACCTGATATCATATGCTTCCACTGTTTAGAAACAATGAGATGCCGTTGCAAGTTTTCACTTGTCTCTAGCACATATGTGGTTGAACTCCCCATCCGGGTAGAAGACCCCCTGGTTGCAAGCTTCACAGACCAGTCTGGTAATATTTGACGATGATATGACCTCCCTAAGTATATTATTATATGCTTCTTAGTTCGGTGTTTTAGGGATGGTTAATCCTACAACTTTTACCAGGGATTGGGTGCGACTTATATGGAGAAACTACATTGCAAGATCTGGTAGACCAGTTTCTATAGTTTCTAAACTGAAAACTAGGTTTTCTACGTCGGTCCAAATTATGAATATTAAATCAACTAAAAGTAAGGATGGAAAGTTTGAGCTAACTAAACATTTTGGGTGCTTGCCCTTCGTCAAAGCAAGAGACATTATGCAAGCATTACAAGATACCAGGCAAACAGTTTGACTCAGTTCCAGATGTGGGTGGGGGAGGCTAAGGGCAATAAACATCTTCAGAGTTGACACTTGATATAGTTACAAGTACTTGATATTTTCGTTTTGTTGCCTTGAACAATACACTTACCAATTCAACAGGCTTTCCTTGGAAGAATTTTTCTTTTATCTGCTTTATCACACGATCAGCACTGCAAAGTATGTTTACACAGAACATAATATTATACAGTCATATCCTGAATTGCAAAACAAACTATTCGGTAGAAGCAAATGTGTCTGTAGATGTGGTAGGATTTAGTACGTACCCTGGTACTCTGTAAATTCCAACTTCTGAGAGACCACGCTTTTCAATTTCCTGGACACACTTGACCTGTTAATGTTCAGCAAAGAGGTACTGGCTGGTTAGATATCACTGCCTGACAGTGTAACAGTACACTGCTCAGGTAACTTAAAAACACTTTAATTTTGTTTTTATCAGTGAATCTACAAGTGAGTAGTTTCAAACTGTCCTATGGGAGTTTACAAATGGAACTATTATTCGGAACGGAATGCCAACAGCTAATTGTCAAGGTGCTTGCAAAATGGAGGGAAATAATACCTTTATTATTCGTTCTTGAGAATTGATGTTTCTCTTGAAGATATTAAAAAGCACAGTATTTGTTTTCTGACAGAGCGTGCCACTACAATCCAATCACGTTATTCATTTAGAAGGTCACACATATTCTTTGTCAGTAACACTAGTCAGTGCATTCACAGCAAACTGTAAACTCAAAGAGACAGATGTTTTACTGCAGTATAATTTCAGTTGAGATAGCAGATCACTCACCACAATCTGTGGAACCATTGGACAGGCAGTTGGAGCAAAGAATTCAATGTTGTATTCCTGTAAATTTGTAATAATAGTGATTTCACATTAGTGACTATTATTCATTGAGTAATTACAACATAAATATTTCTCACCCCATTATCTAAGATAATTTTACTTCACCACCCTCCTACATATCAATACCATAATTTGTTTGCAAGAAAAAAGTTGGATTTGGGATCCCATCAACAAGTAATGCAATCAGTCACAATGGAGATGTTGCTAAAACAAACACACAACCCAACTCTTGCGGAAACAGCCTTTTTCATTTTAACAGATTAATTTGAACTGGGTATTTTTGTAGGTCAAAACACATGCCCAGATAGGGAACCACTTTTTCATCAGGCACAGCCGTCAACAGATGGTACCACTCCCGTCCTCCATTATTAACCTCATATTTTCACATGGAGATTATACCAGTAAGGAGTTTGTGGCTCTTTCAAGACCAGGGTGTGCCTAAAACATCTTTTCTTTTGAAACCAATGACCTAATAAAATGTTAACTGATACATACTCGTCCCTTTTTCCCTGAACCAGGAGTGTTGTTGGTTGGGACACATGGCAGTGGCACACGGTCTTTGCAGTCAGGATGACACACTGCACGACATGCTAAAAAATACAACAAAATATAACCTGCCTTGATATCTTCTTACTTTTCTTGATATTCATAAGGTAATGGTACACTGACACATTAAAACACAGCAAGACACACAAAGAGATGAATAAAAGACAGACTGCATCTGAATGCTATATTTTAATTTAGATGTTTCCATAGCTAATCAAAGGCAAGAAAATGTGTGTGTGAATGGATAAAAGCCATCAACAGAACAACATACCACTGCATTTTAAAGCCAGTTTGCCAAACTTGATTCTCTTGTCACACTAAAAGACAAAAAGCAATACAATAATCAAAATTAATGTGTCCCAGTCTTCAAACGGTAACATTCACAAAATAACTAAAAATTGTGCCAGATTGTAGAATACTAAAAAAATACTACATAAAATCCCAGATATAAGACCCCCTCCCTGCCAGTTTGGAAATGCAAAGAGATGATATGTCTTCCCACATTTTTTTATTGATTGTTATCTGTGAATTACAATAATTTGTGCTAATTCTACAAACCCCTAATAATTTGTATATGTAGGATTGGACAGTATAATACATATATATACATTAGTTAACTTATGGAAAGTGGGTGGGGAGGGGAGGGGAGGGTGTATGCAGTTTTGCAGAGTATTATTTTATGGTTTGGGTATTGATGATATGACAGATCTATAATTATATCCCTATGTACATCTTTGCATCTGTCTTGTCCAAATACATTCAAATATCCCAAGGTTTCTTGTGGTCAGGATAATTTGCACTCACTCTGACACTTTTAATTGTGCCGATTTGCTATTAGACTCACCGGTGTACATGTTTCGGGTCTAATAACAGTCTTGGACTGGAATACATGAGCCTGTAATTGAAGTATATTCATATGCTTATTATATAATTACTGACACAGGTTAGCAATTACTGCACCATAGACAAATCTGATTTTACATATAATTATTTCTTATTAGCATAAATATAGATGAACAGATTACAAACACTATGTAATCTTGAAACACATCATGTCAAAATTAGCCAGATTATCACATTTTATGTCTTTGCTTGAAAATGTGACAGACAAATGTGCAACAGCATGCGAGCTATATTAAAATAATAATGAGATTTTTGAGATTTTTGCCTCAGTGGGTGGAGCAAATTTGCCACCTTGCCAAAAATCACATAGTTACATTAATTTGCTTATAATTTTCTAAAGTTTATTCAAACATCCAATGCAAATTTCTCAGTCGTACTTTCAGATACAATCCTAAAATTTGGCAATTTTTCCAATGTTCCTGGATTCTATATAACCATTTGACTCATTCTTTTTTTCTATAAATTTCTGATAAATTTGGAAAAAAAGATCAAAATATAATCATAAGGATTAAGATGTCAGCAAGGATTTGCCTATACAATTATATACATCAAAAATGGAACAATGTACAAACCATCACATTAATCAAGATTGCTATGAGTTTGGGAATTTCTTGTACCTCGAAAATAGGACTTTGAACTATATTATAAGGCACCATTTGTCAAAGTTACAGAATCCTGCTTAAATCTTCAGCAACGGCAAGCACAAGTTGTAAACACTAACACTATCTGTCAGGTCCATGCAAACTAACTAGAACCAAATCACACCAGCACCCAAACATTACCTTTTTCTTCTTCAATGTGCCGATAGTGTTTGGTGCTGCATTCCTGAAACAAAAGGAGTATTAAAAGGCACAAGACAAAGAGCAAGTGTTGTATGACCGACACATTTCTGAAGTATGTTCTATGATAGCAATCTTCTTCATTTATCAATTATTAGAAAGGTTGACTAGACACTACAGTTTTACCGCACTAAACTCAGTGACAAGAGCACAATAATCAGTACTTGATATTGCACTTCAGTACATGCAGTGCTTACATCTGGCAATCTGCATCACTACAGCACTTGGGACCACTGACAGGTCATAATCCATGCAGGAGAGTACTAAACCCCTTAGTTTATACAATAAAAGTGATATAACCTGCATAATCAGCTTTACTATACTGACTGTACTGTGCTAATTAGCAATTATGTGTAAGTTCAGTTCAATTCAGTTCAGTTCAGCAAAAGCAGTTATTGTTTCTAAGCGAGGCCTTTAACAGTTTAGGTACAAAACCTGTCTGTACCTTACTGTCCTATTCCTGGCAGGAGTCTTGAATGTTTTAGTTCTATGGAAGACAAGGAGTGCATTAGGCCATTACATAGATTGACCATTATATGTTATCACGCCTGTTGTTATGCTTTGCAAGCCGGCCATGAGAGCAATCACTGTGTAGTCACTAGTTAATATATAATTTGCTAAAGAACTGTAGTGTGTCATAATTATATGATTGTTAAATTATTAACTAAAGCAAACAGAAAATTTTATAATTGAAAAATGCATATATTATATATAAATTATTGTCAACAAGTTTAAATAATTATGCATTAAATCACACTCACAGAACTTTTAGAAAACTTTCACCAACCTTGTTCTGCTATTAGGATTTGCATTTTCATCATCACTATCATCTACAAAAGACAATAATGTTTAAGGTAAGATATATATTAGTCTAACAAGCTCCTGACTGGCACACTCAATATACTACACAGACAAACAATAAAAATTGTAAAACGTTGGTCCAAGTGACAAAAGATCTTAAAATGAAACTAATTGCTAGACACAGGGTTTGAATTGACCATGTTCACATTTTGACGAGAGTTTATGACAGTTCTTTATTTTTTGTTTTACAAACAATATAATGCTCATTTGGTCATTTGCATGATTTGATCAAGCTCTTCTCTAGCTCTGATCACTCGTCAACCTCATACAACTCCCATGACTTGTTTGATCCGGCCTTTACTTTACTAATAACAAGCAAAAGTCCATGACTTTAAAATGTTGAGCACATCTAAAGTTTCCACTTTTGACTATGAAAATTTCAAAAGCTTGTGCATTGAATTGATTTAAAATAAGAGTGACCCCTCTTTAAAACAGTAAATCTCATGGTATAGTATTATTGTCTAAATCTAGCCCCAACCTCAGATACACCATTCTTACCTCTTGTGTTCACATATGCTGACACTTTCACTTTCTTATCAGGACTCAAAGTGATCTGGGTTCTAGCTATTACTGTTTCCTGAATCTGAAAGTTAACATTTGATCAACAGAGGTGTCAAACAGTACAACACAACATTACTAACAGTAATACATTGAACACAATCACCAAATTTTCCAACATGGTCACACACATGCATTTTAGCATTGTTAAGCCATGGTTAAATGATTCATGTGTTCTTAGATAAGCACTGTCTACTATCTCTCTCCTTGCAAGATACACTGTTAACTAGTAAGCTCTTATCACTATGTTCTAATGTTTAATATTGCTTAGTAACTTTGCTGTAAAATATGCAAAGTTTACACCTGACTTACTCTTAGATGATCAAAAAGACTGAAACCATTTATGTTTTAGAAAACATTTTTTACCTAGTATAATTCTTTTGTATATTGTTTCAGATGTTAAGAACTTTCATGTTTTGAAAAAATGTTAAATTAAAAAAGAAACCAGTGCCAATGCCTCCCCCCAGTTCCTGAAATATCATGTGAACTATAAAAATTAATACATAATGTGAACTATAAATTAAATGGATTTATAATTACATATGGTGACACACAGTTTGGCAGCATTAAATACCTGACAGTTATGTTGTCTGCAGTTCTTAGTGTCCTACATGTACATTTGGATAACTAAGTCCTGAGATACCCATGAACAAAAATCCCAAATTGTGGCCTGTTAGTAGTTTTCACCCATAACCACAAGTTGACAATTGTTTTAAGTGAATATTCTCAGGAACTGTTAGTACTTAGTAAATCTCAGAAAAAGGGCAAAATGTCAAAACTTACAGTAGGATCAGTCTTGGATTTCTTTGGAGGTGAAACCTACAAAACACATCAACTTTATAATTACAATAACTAAATTATCTAACAAGTTCTGCCACACATGAAATGAGGGTCTTGAAATGCCCTTAATGTTCTGGGTTTTCATTGACATTATTTAATTATAATAATATTGACAGATTTTGCCTCTTTTCATGGGCACAGCTACTGACACAAGATATTTACTAGTTATTAATGAAATTTTAAGTAACCAACATGAATTTTGAACTTGTGTGTTAGGGAAATTGTTTATCCTGGATTAGTGTGTGTTGACTTGCAGAAAATGATGCCTACAAGATTGAACTGAAGGCGTGTACAGGTGGCTCTAGCAGACAGCTGATGTACACTCAGTCCAGAGTGCCCTTGACACACAACATACAGCAGAAACTTGAAGTAAGTTTCATGTAGTGGACATGCATGACGACAACTCCAAGTTTTCCCTGAGAAACTCTAAAGTTCCATTATTTACTAACAAATAATTCCACTGTAACACAGACTGTGCTAATGCAACAGTAATATAGTGTCACCTTATTAACAACAGCTAGGCAAATTCAGCAGTTTACAATTAATGGTCTTCCACCAATACTAATAAAAAGTCACCTTCAGTCATCTTGGATACATTCATGACACTTTTAACTTTTCTGGCATTTCTCTCCTAGTTTGTTCACTCTCAATTTCCTCGAGTTTTTCCTGATTTTTGGTGTTTTTCCAAATTCCCTGAGTTTTCCCTAACTGAAAGAACTGAAACTCATTTTCCAGGTTTTCCCTGATTCCAGAAAGTTTGGAACCCTGCTGATTAAGGTGGGGGATTGAACTGCAACCTTTCGGCTAGATGTTGTGTCTTAGCTTACCGTACCAAGTGAACAAACCACACTCATACACAAAAGAACTGGACATCAGTAAGCAACATGTCAACAAGAGAAAATGACATACCCCATCTACTGGTCTAACTCCATCAGGAACTGTGCTGGGCTGTAGGGAAAGAATAAGAGCTTAATAAATAATCTAGTTACACTGTTCAAATCAATGGTATTCCAACTACCCCCTCCCAGAAACAGTTGTCAGTTGTTTGTATATAATAATTATAAAGGATGAAGAAGGGAAGTGTGTTTAATTTATAAATAGCATCATGATAGTTACTACTCACCAACACTTTTCTCCATTTACCATTTGGCACCTCCCTGCCCAGGTAAGGGACATCCTATAATACAGAATTCAAACTATCAAGAGGTGCAATATGATTACCGCATTACGGCGTTGCAAATGAGCCTTTGTTCATTTATCTTGTCTTACTAATGTTCAAACTGGTTCTAATACTAGTAATTTGTGAGAAGGGCATTTTCATTTGCAGTATATTTTTCTTCCATACTCTCATTTAGGCAAGCTTACTTTTTTATGTGAAGTAATAACAAATATTATTGTTGCATTAGACTGCAAACAATATATTTTTCTTCCATACACTCATTTAGGCAAGCGTACTTTTTTATGTGAAGTAATAACAAATATTATTGTTGCATTAGACTGCAAACAAGTCCCTTCTTTCACCATTGAAAATGGGCCAAAATCGCTCAACAATCCCATTCTCGACTGATTCCTGGCAAAAGAAGGACTGTTTTGCAGTCGATTGTGTGAGAAAAAGCATTTTCCAAATAATGTGATATAGACTCAGACCTGCAAGCTACCATGTGAACAGAAGCTATAAATTTGTTAAATACTAATAGTAATACTATTCTAGTAATGTATGCTAGGCCTAGTAACATTGAATGATATTTTTGTCTTTACAATTGGAGGTTAAAATCTTCTAAAACTATTGTCAACCTTTGTACCAACCCTACTATAACGACAGTTTTGTTACTCAGAAAAAGATAAATATAAGGCAGAGATGAAAATGTCTATTATTATTTCAAGTCGTGTGACACAGTCTTTGGGAACATAATCTTGTCTGGCATTAACCTGTTGGGTATTGTTAGTCTAAATCCAACTTAACTAAGTCTAACATCTAAATCCAATGATGCTTAACAGAAGTTTGTAACATGCATTAAATTAATTCTCATTTGACCTGAGCCACCAACATCTGAATGCATCTACACATATTAACTTTCCTACAAACAGCAACATAGAGGTCTTCTCTTACCTGCACTGACTTACAAAACAACTTGCCAGTCCCTTTGGAAACTCAATACATGCAAGTCTGGATAATTTTGCAAACTTGCATTGACTTACAAGACTATGCATACAGTACAATTTCACATGCAAATGAATTGTAGCATTTTAAAATATGAAAGACCCCTAAAATACAAATCAATGACAACAATTGTGGCAAGACAAGTTGCTAAAGTTGTTGTAGAAAGTGGAAACGAGTTATAATTTTTGAAATTGTTGCAGTAACTTATCTCAAAATGTATTTGGTCATTGTAAGGGGTGTTACACACTGGTGCAATATTTCCATGCAATTTGTCTGATCTCACAATGCCATTTTCCAATAACAAGTCCATTGTAAGACAAGTTACAGGAAAAATTGCACTGAGTGATTGTAATCCAGCCTTATAAGTTCCCACATCTGTCATGGTACCAGTCTAAACTCACCAAATCATCCTCCGTATTATCATAGCTGACATCTGATGGTGAAAGGATTGATGCAGAAGATTCATCCAGCCCATATGGTCTGCAGATTCAAAATATATTGTTCTTATACAATGAACCATATGTAGTAATCTTATGTTGTAACAATTGGTTTATCTTTGTTTGCATTCTTAGTTCATTGATCACCATAAAGTTGGATGACAAATATAGTTCGCAACCTTGTTTTCTGGGTGTTCTCAGGATTAAATATATATCACCGTCTTCCAAGACAAACTTGGGCAAACATTCTTACATAGATCTATATACAATTTGTCTGTGTACAGCTATTTCAAAAATTGTTGACATTGTGCAGTAGTGAATACCATGACCAAAAGGAACTGTGGGTTGCCAATAACTTTAAATAAAGATACTTTAAAAGTTGTCACAGTGGTGTGCTTGAACTTTGTGTGATTCAAGCATCTATTGTCAATCATTTAACATAAAGTTTATTCTAGTTTGGTGATTGTGAGAGATTTTTTCGTCGAACAGAGTTCCCAGATGACAGTGCTAATTAGTGTTTTAATAGCACATGTGTTATTAAGAATTAATTACACGGTAAATAACCAATCAGAAGCCAGTACTTTTGTAGATGTGCTATTCACAACCAAATATCAATTATATGTTCAACATTTTTTCGAGATTCAACATGTCATGTGAGTATGTGATACTGTATTGTCTGCAAATTTGTAACATAGACACCTTTTTCGTGGACTTTGGTATTCTGGCGGCTGCGACTGGCTCAGCTGTATAAGTGTCCGTCTGTCATTGTCATTCAGATTGCCCATGGAGTTTTTGTCATTTAAAAGTTCTCGAATTAGAGCAACTTGGCGTTCCTATAAAAAAAATAGTGATTCCATAAGAACATAATTATAAAAGTATTAAGTTCACAGAAATCCACCAAATCAAGTAATTATTAATTAATAGTCCAATTAGCAGTTGATGTTTAAAGTCACATGATGGCTGTATGACTTGGAGAATATAACTTACCAAGTGATCTTGTGTTGCTTCAGCCTTCATTCTCTTCTTGATTTCAATTTCCACTTGACTCCTATTGAGATACAGAAAGAACTTGAATATGGTTCTCACACGAATAAATAAACACTAAAACAGCTACCAGTACCAGTCATACCTCGCATGCTTCAGTTTCACCTCCAGAGCTTCAATTTCAGCCTGCAAAGAACAAGAAACTGTTTATAATTTCAAGTAATAAAGATACAAATAAAAGCTAATGTAATAATTTATATTAAAGCAGGTTTGGGTTCTAACGTTGGTCACAGAATAATAATCATGCTAGAAGAAGTTCAACGATATAAACAAATATTTCACACCTTGCTTTTGGTGATGTCTTGTCTCATCCTTGGAAACTCGTTTTCTGCCTCCAACCACCTCTTGCGGCATTCCTCTTGATATGCTACGAACTTCAAAAATTCTAAAAAAAGTAGAATATCGAGGAGGTATATTACACAACATCTCTTGTCGCCGCTGAAAGTAGCATCCAACTTATTTTCCAAAGATATTTTGAACGGGGCGCGAATTATAGTCAAATACAAATTTCTTTTGTATCTTTCATTTCCTTAAATTTTCATACACATATATACATAGGAAAGAGAAAGTGAAAATGACTCTAACGCAAGAATAGCTTGTGTAAATAGTTCAAATGTCCACTGTACTCTCAAGAAGAATCGAGAAACATGGACATAAAAAATTTTGATAACTCGTGATCGATCAGCCCATTGAAGCACTAACCTCCTTCGATTCCTTCCGCCAAAACTGAAGTAGAACGCACAATGTCATCGAAAGATCCAACTAAAGCTGCTACAGACATGTTTGAATTCGTATTCAAAGAAAACGCTGGGGTTAAAAACTCTTAATAATAATCTCAAATATTTCGTTCTCCTTTCAACTCTGCGCCATGTTGCCGTTTCTTGTTTCGTTTTTTCCCTCCACTTCTTTATTCAAATTCCAGACAACCAATCAGAATTTAGATACGGCTACACGTGATCGTGATCGACGAAGTCCGCAAGCAAACGTTCGTTTGAATCGCAGGCTCAGATTAGAACAGAAGGCACAGGCGCAGGCACAGGCGCGGCGAGGAAAGGAAAACCATGAAATTGGATTAATGAAAAAGAATTCAGAAATTGCAGGCAAAACATTTTCGAAACAGTTCCCTTTATACTATGCTCACTGCTCATACATTTGGACCTTGTTTCACTGTGTCTTCTCCAATGGCCCCCGTAACTAGTTACTATATAAGACCAAAAGACACAGTGAAATATGACACCTGAGGCACCGAGCCATCTTTATCTGTGCTATATAAGATATATTATATTGTAATTATATTTATTATATATTGATTATTCAATTCAATATATTCAATATTTTTTCCAATACAAAGTCTTCATATTATATAAATCTAAACATTTTAAAGCCTAATTTAGTAATTACCGTCATCGAGTTTGGGCTGCCTGTGCTGCCAGTGATAGAGCTGAGACTAAGGAAATAGACAGAAATCTACAGGCCCCGGTTGTTCAAAGAGTGGATAGCGCACTTAGTTTTTGCCAATTTGTTCTCTTGCTGAAAAATGCATTTTTTGTTGAACATGCCCGCAAAACGCTTTAAATCTAAATTCTAACACATTTCTAAATTCCACTCTGG
>JANVCH010036886.1:0-11449 GCA_025505405.1 Epizoanthus rinbou
GGAGGGGGGATCCATCTCAGGGCTAATAATTCTTCTAATACAAGTACTCACTCGTACCATCTACTAGTGCGAATACAACAACCACAACTATCACTACTGCTGCTGTGTCTACTCAGTTACTCTCGACTATCTGGGAACATTCATTTTTACAACGGGGCAGAGCGAATCTGAGAAGCACCAGTTTCTTAGGGTACCAAAAAGCTAGGATTTTTCACAATATGTCTCCGTCCCCATTCTAAAAAATGAATGCTTGCCCAGTTAAGGATATAGTCATGCACTTGGTACCTTGGCCAGTGTATGCACAGGATACAGACACTCCGTATCTTGTCCAATCCATGCTGCTTGAGTGTATTTAGTATTACTTGTCCTCTTTGATCCGGCTTCCTTTGTCTGCTTATGTCCGACTCTTGCTTCCCTTTGTTATTTCTTTCTCCTTTGCAGGATCTGTATACACGATCCATTTGTTGTTAGGCTTCTTGCTTCATGCATTCTCCCTCATGGCCTTCTTCTTGTTTCTCTCACTGATAATGTCCCACATTCCCACTTCCTGATGTTCGTCTTCCCGCTTTACACCATTAGCTTGCTTCCATCTTCTCCCAGCAAGGGACGTTAGGCAGAAGGGAAGAGATATTGACATCTCAATCCCCAGAAGTACATTGATCATTACCTTTTGCAGATTTGTGGTCTTTTTTTCTCACTCAGTCACTCAGTTTGTTTTGTTTTCTCAAGCTTTTTTCTCGCTTTCAACTGTGTCACTGACTGGAAATGTAGCGTTTCTCTTTTCACTCTTTCCTTTCGCTCATTGTCTTGTTATCACATTTTAATTGGTTTCTTTTGTAGATCAAGTTGCTGGTTTCAGTCATTACAAAACCTGAGATGCTTTACAAATCAAGAGCTACTAGGTAGTACAAAACACAAGACTGCACCCTAACATGTATGTAATAAAATCAAAATATTAGTTGCTATTTGAGAAAAAAAACCCTGCATAACTAACTTACATTTTTACAAGCTTGCCTGTGATAAGTTCGCATTTACTTTTATATCTAACGAAATCTACCTATTGGGTTCTTAAAAACTACTTCTTAATTATTTTGTCAAGAAAAAGGGAAAACTGCAATAATTGACAGTGTATTAACCTGGGAAATCTGATGCTAATTGATGCAAAAATCACTTCAGGGAGCTTGTCCAATGACAAGAATGAAGTAAGTATTTAATTTATAACCTATTTGAAACATCAGGTTGAAAAGGGTTCTCACGTAGGAAGCCACATTTCAAATTTCTGTCTGCACGTCCTTACGCAGGAAAGTCTAGCATGCAATTTTACAAGAAACTATTCATGGAGAGCAGTGTTGGGAACATTTCTCCACAATGTGAAATGTTCTTCAGTATTTCATTCTTCTTAACAGAATTTGTTGACACTCGAGTCACTCATGATTGGCCAATTTCCGAATTACATTCCAATTCCTGCAAACAATAACTTCAAATCGAGGCCTGGGTGTAAAAACTACAGCAAATGTATGGAAACTTAGGGCGCTTTTCATTTGTCGGGTCCGGCCAGTCTGGGCAGGCAGTTCATCACCCTATGTTTGTATGTCAACTTCGTACTAGAACGGGCGAACTGCTCAGTATTTCTACTCCGGTAGCGGGGCCATTCTGGCCTAAACCAGTCCCCTAAATTGCCCCATTCCATTTGCTTGTGCTGGCCAGACCGGCCAGTTACGACAAATGGAAAGCGCCCTTAGCATCAGGCATTGTGTTGAAGTTATTGTTAATCACTGGGAAGTGGAGCATAATTTGGAAATGGGCTATTTACATTTCAATCAGAGTACACAACCATAAAATACAACTGTAAAACAATAAACTAAAAAAGGTTTTAAGTCTTCTGGTTAGGCTCACTTTCTGTAAGTCCTACAGGTAATCTTCAGTTTGTTAAATCTACAAAGAATGTCAACACTACGCTGCGGTATCTTTTAGACAACTGTTTTAGTAACTTGTTGGTCTGCTGAACCCACAAAGACCTTATTGCACGACACCAGTTTCCCTCCTTCTGATGTGCCAGAGTATCTGTAAAATACTTGGATATTAAACTAAAATGTTAAGTTTCGGTTCAAATCAATAATTATCACAGCGGCTTGGATTCCTTGAATTCTCGCTAAAATGTAACCTAGTTCAGTTTAGTGATACTATTTGTCCTTTTGGGATAACAATTTTATATTCAAACTAAGTACAAGTTAGTTTGCTATCTCCGCCATGACCTCTCTTCTTCATCTTCTTCTTCTTCATCGAAATCTCCCAGCAGGAGCACCTCATCAGCATCCTTGTCATTTCCCTCCAGTTTACCCTGCAACACACGATGGAGCCAGTCTGTTATTACAATGATGATTTCCTTAAGGTGTCGACGTCAGAACACAGTTTATGGTTGACACAACAATCAAACTTTGATTTAGTGACAAGTCTTTAGTTCCTAATCTTAACGTTGAGGGGAAGGGAGAACCTAACATTTTGGAAAGGGGGTCGGAATGGGGTGTCTGGGGTCCAAGAGAAGCTGCTGCATTTTCCTTATAAAACATTTGAGAGTAACTATGCTGACCAGGGGGGGGGGGGCAGAATGGAGTGTCTGGGGTACAAGAGAAGCATTCTGCAGCATTTTCCTTACACAACATTTGTGAGGCTCTATGCTGACAAAGGGGGTTACAGCATCCCCCTTTGCCCCTCACCTATTATCCCCTTGGCCCCTCACCTAAACCTGCCCCAGACAAAAGAAGAAAACAGGACTACTGACAATGTCTGCAATAGTCGTGGCCATGACTGTGAATGAAACTGTTTGTTGTGTTATTTTGTCGTGAATGTACAAAAGCAACACTCCTGGCTGAGTTGAAATCACATGATGGTGTTTCTACTAACCAGCTCGGTCTCAAGGTCAAGGTCAAGGTCAAGCTCTGGCTCACTTGCTGCCTTATTCCCAGGCTCAGTAGGAGTTGTAGGGGTTGTAGGTGTGCGTGGGGGAGTGGGTTCAGGCGTGTGCCAAGATAGGATGTAGTTCTTGCTCTTGTGCTTCACACCTTGAGTCAGTGCCTGTAATGAAATATTGGACACATTACTTTAATTTATTGGTCGTGTGCTCTACTGATTGTATTTTATGAACCCTAACATGATGTTTAAAGACCAGTCAACTTTACATTATTTTGTAACTACACCAATCAACCGGAAAACAAAACTAACACAACACATTACACCATGGTGTCAGACTTTCTACAACTTGAACCTTGTCTATTTACCCATGGAATGCTAAGGGCTCTTTCTATTTGTTGGGTTCGTCTGACCCAAGAGAACTGTTCTGGCCATTGTAAATGGAAAAGTCAAGGTGTGTGCGTGCCTTGGCTGTCCGGAACAGGAGAAAGTTCTGAGCAGCTTTAATCTGTGAACAGGGCCAGTCTGGCCAGAACCAGTTCCGATAGTTGTATTGTTCCATTTGAGAACAGACCGGTCGGGTTGTTAGGAACTGACAAATGGAAAGCACCCAGAGTATTTGTTACAATGCTATGGAACTGGACAAGCTGCCAACACCAGCATCAGTACACTCTTACTGACAAAAGCACAGGTTCTCATAACAACCGAGTTGACCAAAAACATATTCATAAGATCCATGTCCACATATAGTGCCATATAAATTCGACATGCCGCAGTATTGAGAACTGACCTTGTAATCTTGTTGTTCAAAGAGCGCTATCCAACGGATAAATCCTTATCCAGTGGATAAGTAACCTAAATAGTTAACACTTATCCACTGGATAGCGCTATCCAGAAGATAAATCCTTATCCAGTGAATAAGTAACCTAAATAGTTAACACTTATCCGCTGGATAAGGATTTATCCGCTGGATAGCGCTATCCACTCTTTGAACAACTGGGACCAGTACTTTAGGCGAGGTGATATTTTGATCAGCATAAAAACACTTTCATATAATAAGTATCTCCATGTGGCTTGCAATAATTCATCATGGCTTTGTCATAAGTTTGATTTGTACAATAATTCTATGGTTAGGGGAAGAAAACGGTTTTGAGATATCATCACCAGTTAATGAAAAATCATGAAAACTGCAGCCTAGAGATTTTTCCACTATGTCAACTCATCCAAACAGATAACTTTTCTTGGACAGATAATTAATCTTACTGTGAAAGTAGGTTGGATAACTTCTCAGATATTTATCCATCTCTTCAGACGGATTTTTGAAGATGAGTCCATCTAGATGATATGGATGACTTGTCTGAATCTGACAACAAAAGACAATTTTGGAACTATGTCTGTTTATCTGTCCTGATATGCATTTTCATTTATGTTGAGTAACATGAGACGAGTTAAGTATCTGTCTCATTTTTGTACCTAGAAAAATAACTTGTTAAACAAGTTATCTATCAGGATGAGTTAGCCATCTCTAGTTAGTGTCAATACCGCCATCGTACGCATCCCAAATCCAAATGCTCACGCTCAAATCCAAGTGTTGACATGTATTGATTATGACAAGGTTGAGTTTTGCTGAATGTTATCTTGCCTGTTTACTAAGGAATGAAATTTAGATCCAGTTCATGCACCATATTACCACAGCATTCAACTCAACTGCATCCAAATTAAAGTATTGTAAAATGTTGTTGGAGCTTATTTCAGCATGGTCGACACAAAGCCTGTACTGGTCTGAGTCTGAGCTGCAATATCCAGAGTTTCGGAGCAGAATTGGATTTGTCGAGGAGCTTGTTCACCAGGTTTGATAGAATGCATCAATTTTCTCCTTGTATATCTTGTTAACAATAGGCCTTCGCATTTTGAGTGTTGGACCTGATGTGAAGGAAGCAAGCAGTATCGATATGTAAGAGACATTAAACGAAACTTCAGTATGAAAAATTGTCTCAAATGACAACAACAACAACAACTTTATTTTCCACCATTTTTAAATTAAATAACAAGAAAGTGACTACAACAAGGTGGTTGGGCACCCAAAATAACTATATGGAGCTAAACTAGTCGGGTGCCCATTATATATTGAAATTAATATAATTGGTCGGGGGAAAATGGTACATACAAAATACATTCAAGAAACATTTATTCATAAATAATATAGTAAGGACATTGGAAAAAGCATGCTGTTTATGTTGTGTTTCCCTGATACCAACGAGTTTACAATTTGTAGCTTTGGCGACCAGTGGTAGTCATTTAAAAAAAATGTGTAAAACTGATCTAAAATTGATAAATTTTTTAATTTTCGGCCACATCTGCAGGTTGCCTTCCTCATTACTTCTGAGGAAGGTTGCAGCAGTGGCCAAAAATTTAAAATTTATCAATTTTATATCAGTTTTACACATAATTACTCGGGCCTGAAAGTGCCTGAGGTGAGCTTTCACTTTCGTGTCTTTTTATTTTTTTAATTTTTATTATTTTTTTGTGTTCCAAATGTGCTTTGACTTCTGGAACTATACTTCAAATTTAAGTTTGCTTTGTGCTCCCATGCTTGTGGGATCAGATATGACGTGCATCCTTGACTGCCTATTTCAAAAGTTTTTTGAGAATACCTTTTAGTTTACATACTGTAGCCTATAGTTGTCACTGCTTATATCCTATCCTTGTCGTGATTGCTTTTGCTTGTGGGATGTACGTTATGGGCAAATTATTATGTTTTGTGTTCCAATAGTTCCGAGCATGCATTTTATTATAATATTGTAACATCCTGACCACTGTTGCATGCTAAGCTTCTAACAAACACCATAATCAATATGGCCCAAGTATAGGCTACTGGTAGCCTCTTGTTTTTTAAAAAGTTTATGATTTTGTTTGATTGTAACATAACATTAGATGTTTTGCTTGAGTACATTCGACATTTTTATTCTATCCATTCTGCACATCCCAGGACACACACACTTTTCTATTTAACATGAAGGTACATGTATATATACAATATTAAACCACATACCCAGTTCTCCTCCAGGGATTGAGAAGTCTCTTTCCAGTATGCACCATTTCTGAACCTAACACAACAGAAGTCATTAGCTGGGTTTGTACACATTCTGTTTTCCAAAATCCCATGCCTTTTCCATAACTTTCCATAACTTTCCACAACTACTGTTACAAAATCAATAACCAGAAAATCCAGAAATGTCCATAAAATTGATGAATTGAGAACATGATTCTAGGTTGTTCATACAAAGATCTAAATTTCCAGAACTGATTTTGATTTCCAGAATTTCCGGGCCTAGATTTATAATTAATATTGAAATTCTATGACTTTCCTGGATTTTCATGACCAGTGTTATCCCTCTATTACATTATTTTTGGCAACTCTCAACTGGGTGTCACCAAAACAACAAAATAGTACTACACACAAATGAAGTGTATTCTGGTCCATGGCTGGATTATTTCTAGAGGTGTTTGTTTGTGTAGGCTCATGACTCAAAAGAGAATATAGTGACTTAACATTCCAAATTGTTTGTAAATTGTAGTTCCAGCGGCTTTGTTTGAACCCTTCGAACCTCCCCTCCTACAGGCCTGGTATTAATTAATATCATAACAACAGATCTAACAGACACAGTAAAACTCAGAGACCTTCCAAGGGGGGTGCTGCTGTCGCTTGTCGCTTCATAACTAATGTTAATGTCGCCTCAAAAATAAGGAAAATGAAAGATAATGTCGCTGTCGATTTTTATCAATTGTTCTCAGTAAACTCCTGTCACTTGTCGTCGATTATCAAGTTGTTTGTCGCCTGTGTTTGAAGCCATGTCGCCTGTTGCATGAACCCCTTGGAAGACCTCATGAACGGTGCTGGGAGAAAATGCAGCATGGTTGAAAAATGATCCACCATACCTTCTGTGCCCTCGACGTGACCCTTGCATTTGCCCTGTCCATCCCTTTCTGAATTGCCGCCTTGAGGTTCTCATCCATACAGGCCGTAATCTCTGATGCAGTTGTTGCGCCACAGCCTATAGACTTGCAGAAATCCAGTGCTGCTGGCATTAGTTTGTCTGTGGGCTCACCACTCTCTGCATCCATTTCAACCTGATGACAAAAAAGATTTTTTCTAATGAACTGTGTCTATAAAGCTCAGAACTCAAAGTAACATCAATTTTACACATGTCTGCAAATTTTCAAAAAATAATAACAGTACAACACCTCTGAAACTAGTCAGGCTTGGCAGTTCTACAGCAACAATACTCAAAAGTAATGTATTAGTAGTATAATGATATCTTTTGTTTCAATCTGCAGCAAACCAGCAAATAGTGCTTATAATATTGTGCACTCTAATTGGTTAATCAAACTACAAATATCCAGTGCTATTTATGCCTGGGCATTCATGCATGAAATAAGACAAAATAGTGTCCTGTTTTGCAGCCGTATTGCATGCTGAAATTCAATTTCAATTTAGAAATAACAGGACTCTTGTAACAATGGCTATATTTACCTCAGTGCAGGTTCCTAGCAGTAAATATTAAGATTCAATGCTGCTTTGTCGCTCGGTAAATTATTTATCCATCACTTAATGTACCTAACCTGTAACTGTTACAGTTCTGGCAAGCCAATGGGACCAACATTTTAATGTCACCTCACCAGTGATAGTGGTGTGAAAAAAGATTAACCAAATCTAAAACATAGCCTCGCCAGGCACTGATCCTGGGACCTCATGATCACTAGTCCAAGACCATACTGACTGTGCCATAGTTGCTTGTCCAAATTAGCTGGGGGAGTAATTTGTCTGTACATACAGTGGCCAATCCAAAGAGGCTACTTGACATACAGGTAATATGGCCTCATAAAAGCCAACATGACATAAATTTCTTCCAATAGAAATTTGAGAAAAAGGCGACAACAGAATTTAATATCTGCTTTCCTGTGGTAACACACAAGTGCATGACATGTGCAGTACACATAAATTATATATACTAATCTTCACACTTGACATAATGATAGCAGTATCCCCTTTAAATTGAAGGCATCTACAGCATCTAGATGGGGTTCAGTACTTGCAATGCTACATGTGTTACAAGACTTGACGAGATGCTGAAACCTTGCTAGACAATTGAATTTGCACTTGAATTTGTCAAAACAGAATAAAACTGACACAATTCTGTATGACTGACTATGATGTCACCTCACCTTAATAGTAATCAAGCATGAGAGGAATTTCCTCTTGTCGCCGATCACCATAACATTACTGAGTAATGGAAGCTCCTCTTTGATAGTGTCCTCAATAAATACTGGGGGGATGTTCTCACCGCCAGCTGTGATGATCAACTCTGTAAGTGACACAATAAATTATGTTTCAATCACACGACTGAATAATACAAACAGTGTAAATTCTAATGTAAAAGACATACTGTCCTGTTTTTGCTAACTAACTTGTGCAAAAGTGATTTAACCCTTTCAACCCAAGACAATTAGTTATCAACGTCTATCTTCTTCTTACAATGCCAATAGGAAAGTCAGTGGTTTGTTAATGAGAGTAAAGGAGCTGATCAGAAATGTAGCAAAATCTTTGAAGGTGAACAGCTAAACAATCCTTGGAAACTGTTTTTAAGAAATGGATAGAGAACAATATGGTTACATTTTGCAACAAATCAATTACTGTGTGACATATTTTTTGTTTCAACAACAACATTACACAATAAAAAATAATTAATACGTAAATTAACTCTAAATTGTAAATTACATGTAACTGATTTAGAGAATTTTAGCAAATGCATGTAAATTTGTTCAGCAACCATACCTTTTATGCGACCTGTGATATACAGCAAATCATCGTTCTGAAACCAGAAAGTTTGTGAAGTAGTCAGCAGAATTCATTATTTTACTTTCTCTTAAGTAGCGGCATAAACACATGTACATCAGGTACTTAAACGTAATCAGATCTCAAACATATTTAGGTCAGTCACAAAGTTTTGTTTTAATATACAATAATCTTTCATAGTTCATGTACGTGTACAGAAATTTAAATTGGATTTTCTGAACTTTTTAAATGGCTTTTGCAGTATACCAAATCAGATCTTCAAGACTATAATAGACTGACAAAACATTTTTCCTTCTTCAAATCAAGCTCGATCACCACGTCTGCAAGTGTATGCAGATGTATTCTATGGTATGTTAGATGCTGGTCAATATTTGGGTCTATTAAATTGCAAACTGAGATGAGTTTCATCCTGTAACTATATAACTGCCTAAAGAACTGCCTGATCCATCTTCTGACATATTAGATCAATTCATGAAATGGACTACCGATAACGATATGCTTTGTAACACTGGTAAATGCAAAGAGTTAGTAGTGCGTAAAAAAGGCGATAACGCCATAATTATATCCAACCGTGTATAACATCAAGCAATATACTAGCATACCATTACTAGGAATAACACTGCAGAATAACTGCAAGTTTAGTCAACACATTAAAAATAAGCTCTATGAAGCAAATAAATGCTTATTCGTAATTAGATCTCTACGTAAGGAAGGATATAGCCAAACTGAGATTGACCACCTGTTTAATGCAATAGTACTATCTAAGATCCTTTATGCTCTGCCAGTTTACTCCGCTAGTCCATCTGACCTCACTGTTGTCCAAAGATTTCTTACTAGATGCTACAAACGCCGTTGCACATCAGTCCTATACAATATTAATGATCTTGTAGGTGATCTTTTAACAAATTAGGACCTAGGTTTGTCCGAATCACAAACTCCTACACTTTTGTTCATCGGGTGCTTGGGGAACGGGATTTTAATTTTAATTTTGCACATGTGGTTGGCTTCAAAGACTCGAGCATTCATAAATCTAACACGAATGCAGACGTCTATCCTGTTATATTGAGTAACTGGGCAAAAACATTCACTATATTATGCTAGCAATATGTTATTCTCGATGCTTTCTCCCCATTAAAATGCTTAATAAACGCAAGCAAGCATCATTTGCAAATTAAGGCTTTAATCACGTGGGACTCCGAAAGGGGGCAAAGCTTTAACGTTTGTTTAGGATCGCTCTTGATTAAAGCTTCACTAAAATATGATTTCTACAAAAAAGACGCGCACAGGCAGGTGATTTCTAAGCAGAAATCATTTGTATTATTCCTAGCTCCAAAACGTTACCTTGTCTACTTGGTTTACATCCGCTGGTTTTGACATTTCTTGTTCACAGGTTAACAGTGTTCGAACACAATCAGTTAATCCTCGATACGATGCGATCATCAGTGGAAATGTGCCAACCTATGGAATACACACAAACACTTCATATTAGAGTTACTGTATTGTACTGCAGTGGAAAAGGCATCATCATATATGATGCATGCCACAGCATATTATGCTGTTGGTTAGGCACGCTGTACAGTATCTGCAAAATAACAAATTAACTTCAAAATGTATATATGAAAGGAATAAGTTTGAAAGCTAAACTGTTGCTGTCAAAATGCAAACCTAGAGAAGATCACAAGACCGAAAATGTTTGTATAACATCAATATTTTTAAAACTTTTAAAGATTCACCTTATATATTTATACTTAATATATATTTATTAGAATACCTGGTGAAAACTAATCAATTTAAAAACTGGAGTTTACCATTTGATATTATTGTTTGTATGAGATGTTTTAAAAGCCAAAGAGTTTGAAACTTCTGGGCGTAACAATAGATTTTAAACTTGATCTCAATGAACATACGTATGTCAAAAGGCTCAGGAATTTAAATTCCAACAGTGTCGAAGTTAGAACTGCAAAAGACAGCTGTCCTCCCTCATCCAACATATTGTCACCTGGTATGACATTTCTGCAGAGCTGGTGACAACCGAAAGTTGGAAAGGTTACAAGACAGAGAACTAAAAGCTGTCAAGTTTAGGGGCAAACAGTCCAGTTACCAGCAATTTGTCTACCAATTGCCAATTTGTCTGCTTTGTTGAACATACGGCTACAAGATTTGTGTATCTTAATATAGAAAGTCAAGTACAACCTATGTCCGAAGATAATATGTAATTTCTTAAAGGTGTAATTAACTATTCTTATGGATTAATAAAACAATTTGGTTTCTCTTTTCCTACATTTAACACTGTAACGTACGGCAAACATTCACTTAGATACTTGGGCCCAAAATTGTGGGAAAAGATATCCGGCAAGGAGAGATCGCACGTCACACTCAAGGGGTTTAAGACGTCGTCTATACGCAAGCGTGACCTGCTGTTTGCTAGATGCGGGTTGCAGTGGTTGCCATCAATGTAATACATAGCCAGTTTAACTTCAGGACTCTGCTGATGATTCATGTTAACTTGTAAATTAATTTTACAGTAACGGACAATGTCTTTAAATTACTTATTTTTAATTAGTAGTATGATAAATAGTATTTAACCTATTTCAAAACGTATTTGTATATATTTCTTAATTTTTGTGTACCTAGGTGTCCTCTATCAGTGGAAGGTTTTCCCTCTGCTAGATGTATAAGACA
>JANVCH010036997.1:0-11449 GCA_025505405.1 Epizoanthus rinbou
GTGTTTTTAGGGTTTTCGTGCGCTAAGAATTATGGGTAAATGTACCAGTCGCCATCTTTTTTATTATGGTCAATTGCCACACCGATGCTTAGTACAAAACACATGTATGGTAAAATGTTGCATTGTGGGGGAATTTTAGGCTGTGTCGTACTGTAGCTAATTTGCCATTGTCCTACTGAGAAACAGGTGAAACAGACAACGGAGGAAGGCGATTACTAGTATTTTCCGAAATACTGTTCAGTGTAATTTAAACGTCAACCAATTTGCTCCATTTTCAATTGTTAAAACACACTGAAGAACTTGTAAGAAGTAATTCCCACTTCGAACTCTATCAAAAGGACTAAGAAGATCCAAAGGACACATCCCACTACATCTGTGTATTGTATGTTTGTTTGTTATTTTGTGTACCAGTTGCGACTCCTGTCAACTGCTTCCTTCCATTTCTGAAAGTGTCGTGTGTACTTGTCCTTTATCGAGATCTTTGGTTGAAACAATGCCTGTGTGCAGCGAATAGCTTTGAGCTCGTCATGAGTCTTCCATACTCCTACAGCAGAATAACACATGCAAATTACCAAGCGTAAAGCAAGATAACAACAACAACAACAACAACAACAACAACAACAACAACAACAACAGCAACAACTACTAATACTACTCGAACAATAACAATAAAAACGTGTCACAATTTTCATTAAAATGGATAAAATAGATAGAACGGCTAAAAGTTGGATAAGGATTGATAAAAGCCAAACGTTTTCGACATGAAGTCATCATCAGGGGAATACAAAAAATTTCACGGCAAGCAGGGTATATGAATGTTCAAGTTATTCCAATTCCCTACTGTTCCCGACCGAAATAACTTGAACGTTCATATACCGTGTTTGCCGTGAACAATGTTTGATTCCCTTGATGATGACTTAATGTCCTTTTATCAATCCTTATCAAACTTTTAGCCTTTTTATCTATTTTAACAATAACAACATACACGTACTTAGTGTTTTATCTTGAAATGACGGGAATTTATAAAAAAATGTTCCAAAGGTGGGCAGTCATTAAATGTTTAGTTATATGGGAACCATTCTTACAATACAAACTAGAATTTAGTTTGAACATGGGATGAAAAATCTAACTTTGTCAACACTAATGGTTCTTCACAGAATTTGTTTAATTTTGCAAGTGATTTCAACACCAATTAATTTTCTGAGCGGTAGAAATTTGCCCTTAGATCAGATCTAGACATAGTGATAACAAACAACTCTATTTTTACTTCTATAAACTTGAATTAGAAGTAAATATAGTCACACATATCGTTAGAACAATACACATTAACACTAGATAATAAAGTACAGAGCTACATAAACGGAAGCGTATGTAGTTTTGTATATAAGCGCATCATAGTACAATAATTGATAGATGACGTCATGCATTTACAGCACAAACATGTACAATACACATCAACACTAGATAATAAAGTACAGAGCTACATAAACGGAAGCGTATGTAGTTTTGTACATAAGCGCATCATAGTACAATAATTGATAGATGACGTTATGCATTTATAAACCAATCATGTAAACTGCTGCTGTTAACCTTCTAAACTTTTCTTTTTTAATTCTTGTTATTATAACCCAACATTTCAGTTAGCATAAAATCAACATATCTGTAAATAAGTACTATCAAGTATAATAAAAATATGCTATAAAAAACAATAGTGAGGATAACACCTCCAGAAGAAAGTCTACTTACCAGTGGCCATTCCTGCAAGGAATGCGGCTCCCAACACAGACATGTCGGTGTGGACGGGTCTGTCTATTGTCTGGTCTGTTAAACTGCTCGTTAACTCCATCACAAAGTTGTTATTACATACACCGCCATCAGATCTTGAAATAAGATTATCATAATAAATATAAAGCTTCCCTCATACTAGCAGTATGGTAGGAATGAAATTATCCCATACTTTCTGAAAATTGTAGTTAACATTCCCGAAGAGGAAAATAATATCGCAACAATGTAATCTTTTCTATTTTGCAAAGGTGACATATTGTTTTCTATTTTATCAATATAATATGGAGGATTTTATTGTCTCTTTTCTTCTTCTGGCTCATGAATAAATAACAGATGATTATATTTATTTATATATCAACAACTCTTCAGCTCGTCCTGATAGGTCGATATATTCCTTAGGGCAGTATTTACCATTAGCATGGCTAAGACACCACAGCTATTGCACTAGTGAAAACCATCCAGAAACATTTTCACGCTGAGAGGGAACACTCTAATGAGATCGTTGATCTACACATTAATACAGGTAATGGAACAAACATGGCATGAACTGTGATTTGTGGAGGGAATTTGAGCACTTGAAATATCCAAAGACAAACGTTGGTATAAGGGCGAGACAGCCCACATATAAATCTTGGAATACACCCAAGCCACAAAGGTAGAAAGGATAAATGATGACCAGTACAATACCCGATAATACTTACTTTATAGACGACACAACAGGCACCTGTGTTTCATCTAGCGCTGTCTCATATAGCTGTACAAACCTGCAACACGATTCCGAGTCACAGTATATGATAAAGCAAATAGTACGCAACGGGCCTTATGTAGTATGACTTTATAGTTCATCAAAATAATTCTGCTCCATTATACAAAAGTATTTTGACGTAATACGTCATAATGCATTTTATTATATGGCAGTACCGATTCTCAGGTCCGTAACTAAATTCCCGCATTCTGATTGGCTGAAACTTAGGTCCGTAACTTACCGTACAGACTTTTCGTCTGTAGCAGACTACAAAACAATGTCAAAAGAAACAAAAACAAATACAAATGTTCCTTTTGGTGGATATTGTACGATACTTTTCAATAAAACGTTGTCAAATTATTGTAAATCAACTCAACTATAGATATTTAGAAAAGTGCTGATCAAAGTATTACCCTGCCCAAAGCACAGGACCTTATATCTCTGAAACATATTCACAAAGTTTGTTAGATATTTGATATTTTGTTCTTTGTCACCAAAAGAGTTTGTATGCAAAATATTAAGCTTAACAGCTTATAGATGTCCTCATACGAGGCCCTGTCTCAGTCTGTTCAATATGTTATTGAGGTTTTTCTGCCCCGTCTCAGTACATGTATGTTTATTTGATTATTATATTCTAACATGATACCACATTTCAGTTAAAGCACCACGAGAGGCAGTCTTGGATGCTCACTTTCTGGTCTTGGCAGCACAGCTTGGCACTGAGCAGGCTCAACAGTTACAGACAGATTTTGTAACATTTGATGCTGGTGTGTTTGCTGAAAAGCTGGTAAGGAAATATGTTTGACAACCTTTCAGTTGCTCAGTACATGATACAGTGTGCTGTACTAGGGCAGATCCACAATTTGTTGAAGGTGATTTGGTATGAGTGCTACAGTAAAAGTAGGAGCTTGTGGGAGGGAGAGTACCATATTTTCTCTAATAAGTGCCCTATACGATTATATATAGTATACTAATATAAACTGCACTTTGATACTGAAAACTGCAAGACAGTCAAATTTTAGAAGTATTTCACTTTCCATCAACAGATAACATTTATGGGTGGAAGAGAAATAACTGCTGCCGCAGCAGAAGATGATGAGGAGAATGGTACTCGTGCAAGAAGACGGGAAGTTCCGCCACTTGACTGGAAGAAATTGGGCAGTAAAGTCTGCGGCAATTTCAGAAGAACACCTAAATTGGATTTCATGTAAGAATACTTGTAGCAGTGGTATTTATCTTTATCTTTATATTTATTGTTTACTATTATTAGTTATATCTCTACTTCTATATTAAATAAGTATTGTAAATAATGATATCAATGGCAAACAAAACTGTTATACTGTTATTTATTAATATTGCCACAAAATAATCTATTTCTGTTTAAAATTGTACATCTATTTTTAAAACATGGTATAGCTTAAGTTAATTAAATGTTCATTCTTAAATTATAATGATAACTTTAAAAGCAATGCATCTATAGATTAATAATCGAAAGAAGATACGTACATGTATAGAGCTGTGGCAAGGAAGCCTTAAAGTATAGCAACTACTAATTATTTAACGCTTATTGTAATTGATTGGTTTTCTTCTGATTAATTTGTGATTTGTTTTAATAAAGGAAGCAACTTACTGTATTTTAGAGCTTACGCCTTTTTAGGCAATGATAATGTCAGAATTATACAGCTGGGAAACCATATGCTATATTTCTTAATGAAAATCTACAATAAATACAATTTGTACAGTAATTTTACTCAAGACATGTAAAACGTTAAAGTTATACCTACATGTAGTGCTTGCCATTTAAGGTGAGTGATTGCTCTCGCAGCATCATCAGACTCACCTTGATTTACATCGAGGCATTTTACATCATGAAAAATTGCTCACCTGATTACTGAAATCACTTACCTTAGTAACACACATATTTTAACGTCCACAATGGTTCACTTACCTAAAATGTCTTAGGTGAACTTTTCATCACTCACCTGTGATTTTCAAATGGCAAGCAGACTGTATACCGTCATATAGTACACAAGTCAGTAAAAGTTCTACATGTACCATCTTGATTTTGTTGATTGCTCCCATGCTATTCATGCAATACATTGGTATTGCCTCGGCATTCTAGCAGACAGGGGCATACCTCAGACTGTAAGCCAGTTACATGTAAGCACTGGCTTAAAATATTTTGGTTTTTTTTTTTCCAACGGCCAAATTGAAAAAAAAGTCATGAAATGTTTTTGTGTCAGTTTTGATAATCCAAAAATGTTTGCCGTTGAGTGTCTGATGCAGCTCCTCAAAGCCCTGCCATGCTCCTACACTGTAGTTTACAAAGTCTGGACAGGTGAGACTGTGATAGACAACAGTAGGTAACATTCCGGTGGCAAGCTGAAAAGTTCCCAGGAACGCCCCTGCCAGAGGATGTTCTTTGTTTACATGTGACATTATAGTCACCATGTTGGTGTACATGTCTACACCTTAATAAAATAGCACACAGTTATACATGTATGTATGTATGTACATGTAGTGTATTGTGGAGAGTAGGATAGTTATTAAAGGAATGGCTAGTGTATGTACAGGTACCGGGGGTGAATTACAGCAGGCAATTGAATAATTTACCAATTTGATGCATTTTGATAGCCAAAGCTATTGAATTCAAATTAATTTTACTTGATTCCAAACTCTGGTTCAAAACATTGAATGAAGCTGGACCTTCAGACTCTGAAGAAGCAAAACACTATACAGTGTACACGTATATTCTATATTAGCATATACCAAACTAGTGAATAGTGTTTTTCGCACAATCTAATTGGTTCCCTATCTCGGACTATGACGAAATGTTCTGCACACTGATTGACGAAATGACATTGATATTTCCAGAAATAAATACACGAGGCGGTATGTACTATTTTGAAAAGAAGGTATTTTCAGCGACTATAATAATAATATTTCACTGATTCACTAGTTTGGTATATGCTAAAACAATTATTCTCCTCAGTGTTGGTGAGCAGCTATAGATAGTATATTCACCTCACCGCATTCGCGGCTCGGTGAATATCCTACACTACTCACCTCCACTTTGGAGAATAATTGCGAATTAGATAGCCTATTAGACTGACCTTTAAGTCTGAATAAATATTATGTTTTTGTGTAAAATCTTGTGATATTTTGATATGTTTCCTTAATATTTAATGATTCACAGAAGAAACTCAAGGATAAACCAATCAGTCATCAGCAGATACGAAATGCTCACAAGAAGTCACTTCAGAGAATTCAGGAAAAAATAAGAAGGGACAAAAAGGTACATGTAGCTGGAGATCCATTTAACGGACTCGCAAGTCAATGTAAGTCAATGTAAGTTTTGGACTTCAAACTTGCGTCCAAACTTGCGATGACTTGCACTGACTTGCATCATGTGGCCAAATGGTTTCGCAAGTCGGTTCGCAAGCCAATGCAAGTTTGTCAAATTGTTGTCGGCTCTAGTCTCTTCTGCTGGCTGTTTTTAACTGTGGAGTCACGTCCGCTCCCCTCATCGCTCCAACTACTACATAACTACTTTCCGATGAAACAATCTTTCTTTTCTTTTTTCGTCTGTACTTTTTCCTTCTATGACTACGGTCCCAGTCACTGTCAGACATTTCATTTCCACTTCCAGACGTAATTGTCAACATTTTCGAGGGAAAGGGCAACAATGGCTCGCGCGCGTATGAAGCATGAACAAGGTCAAAATACAAGCATTTTATTGGCTGTTGTGTTTCCATAACAATGAAAACTTGCGATCGAATTTGCGTTGGCTTGTGTTTGGTGGTCAAACGGGAAAAAAACTTGCATCGACTTGCATTGATTTGCGAAAAAGTTTGAGCACGTCCAAAGTTGATGCAAGTCCATGAGAGTCCATGCAAGTCGATGTAAGTCCATGCAAGTTGGTGGCCAAACGAAATGCAAGTTCAATGCAAGTTCAACACTTGCATTGACTTGTATCGTCTTGTGAGTCCGTTTGGCCAGGGCTTAACATTTGCACTATAGTTAATGGTAAATTATAGTTACCGTAATAGATATATAATGATGCAAATGAGACTAGAGATAGTTCACTGCTTGCCCACAAACACCTTCATTACCTATCATTACCCATCACTAGGCATCTGTCAGGTTTCTTAACTGAACAGTCCATGTCTACAAAAAAACAAAGATCATAATTTATGTTAGATCTTGGATTTTTTTTAAATGATTTTGCCAAGTTTCAAGTGTGCAAGTCCTGGGATAGTTTCATCCCCAGAATATGTTGGCTGTAGTATACATGTAGACATGTACATATTCCAGTTCTCTGTAAATGCATTTCCTGCACATTGGCCGAATTTATACTAGAGACGTCAAAGCTGTCTGAGACGAGAAATAAGGCAGACGACTTAGCTGTCCAGACAACTTAGCCGTCTATCGTTAAGGGCGTCCAAACGACGTCCTTACAAGACGACCTTAACCTCACGGACGGCTTAGCCGTCTAGCATAAAAACGAGATGGCTAAAATCAGATGACCTTGGTGCGAAAATTGCGTGCAACTCCACATGAAACCGAGCCTAAAACAAAGAAAACAAAATGGCAACACGAACTTTATATTTTCCCGCCATGCAAGTGACGTGAGAGCTCAAAACTCTTATCCAGGCCTCCCTTTGAGGAAGCACCACACGGTCAGCTAGTATTTGATGTTTAGGCCGTCGTGTCAGCGTCACGTATTTACACTAGACATCCTTAATGACAGACGTCTAAGTCGTCTTGACGTCTTTGACATCTTCAAGTATAAATTCAGCCATTGGAAACATTTTCTTGAGTGTCTAACATAATATTTAGAATGTGGAGGGAGATGGGGGGGGGGGGGGTTGCGAGAGGCAGAAGGTTGCAAATCTCAAGCCCAAATTTCCCCCTAGCTTTTAACCTAGGTGGTTATAAAATATAGATTAATATAATTATAGTGTTGATGCAGATAGTGCTTCTTAGGTTCCAAGTTATGCTAAGTAGACAGTGGGGGTTTACAAATGATTGGACATTTCTTATACTTTTGCAGATTCTCAGCCAAGAGGCCAGGTTCAAGGTAGTCTCAGGTCGCAGACCATGCAGTGAAAAGAACACATGGTAATTATGATTCTCAACTCTATTGTACAAAGGAAAACACAAACTAAGAGAAATCTATATCACGACATGCATTGGTGTGTTCCGATCTGACTTCATCAATCTCAACCAAAACCTAAATTTTAGAATTTATCTAAGTATATCAAACACTTTAGAGAGTGTTTCATCAATATAAGACATATTTTAATTTTAAAAAATCTGCTGACATGACAAGGATGTAGACTTTTATCTTTGAGTGTCAAATGTAGTAGTAACACATGAGTGAGTGCAGCAAACAAGTTTGTTGCAAAATTTGACACGAGAAGATAAAAGCCTTTTCTTCAAACAGCCATTATAAGACAAAACAAACTTCCGAACCAGCGAACAGGAAATTGATATAAAAATCTAATTTCTGTAAGAAAAATGATCTTCTGAGCCAGTGAACAAAAAATGCAGCTGACTTTGTTCAAAAATGCATAAAATAACCAACAATATTTTATATGTACAAAGATATGACTTTTCTCACCACTTTTAATACCGGTGTCTTATGGATAAAACCTTATATTATTTGAACCTATCTAAGAATAGTGCTGAGGAACCGAAATCGTGCAGCTCAAACTCATTGCTGCAGGGAAACAGCAAGCACTTTATCCCCAGTAACACTAGTAAGTAGTGGTCTTAACTCTTACTCTTATTCTTACATGTACTAAATCTATACAACTATTTTTCAGCAGTGACAACACAGCACAAAGTAGACTGACGTCAGATGAAAGTGACAAACCAGATGTTACTACAAGTGATACAACAGAGATGGATGAGGAGGTCCAACGATTGTTCAGTGTTTACGATCTCATCAAAGACCAGGAACAGGAAGAATCAAGTCAAAGAAAGTAAGCTAGTACATATACTGGTATTTCTTAGCAGATAATATGTTGCCTATGAAAAAATGTTGTTTATTTCAATCAATGTAAATTTAATTAATTTTCTAAGTTTATATTTATAATGACTTTTGTAAATCTTTGTAAAATAATGTATAATTTAAAAAAAAATTATTTAATGAAATTTGTAGATACATGTACTGTGCAACACCCCTCTGGATGCCGTCCACCACACCGAATGGTCGTCCCTGTCAAAATAAAGTCCTTGTTCATTCATTCAACAACAATCAACTTAATATATATGTATGGATCATGGAAGAAGTCAGAAACTGATAATAATTACCTGTCATGGTTTTCTTCTGCCAATTTTATTTGTAAGCTGATCAGTGATAGTTATTATTAATAATATCCACCTTCAGCCATCAAACTCCCTCCTATTTAAGACCAAGCTGTCTTAGTGTTCTATCCTGAGACAAGTACATCAAGACGTTGAATTTGTGATTAATATTAGACACTGCACATATTTTACTAACTGAAGGGGCCGGTAAGATACATGTATTATGCAAATGGTTATGAAAACTGTGAATTTTTGGCAAAAAGAACCCTATCTTGAAATCTCTGATGTTTTGTGAATGAGTCGATTTAGACTTCAAAGTCTCTTTTCTTTGACAGTTTCCTCATCTTCTTTTAATCACTTTCAATTCTCATACTTACAGTATATCATATTGATGAGCCTTCATAATTAATTACCTTTTATAGTTACAATAGGTGCCGAGGAAATTTTCTCAATCTTTCTTCTAAAGAGCTATGGTTTTTTATCATTGTCTCTTTACGTGATAGCACCACCATCACCTGTTAATTATAGTGCATGTACAAGGATTATAGCCTTTCAAAGTTTGACTGATCTCAGTGTTTGTTGCAGAAAGGACAGACAAAAATCGAAGGAACAGCAAGCAGATACAAACACTATCTTATGCAACTCTGCCAAGATGATACGGGAAAAGCTATCAGTATCTGAAGGTATAACAGTCATGCATTCCAATTAATTTAACCAGTTTTGAAATCTTTTTGCAGGAAAATAAATGATCTAAACCCACATGAGTCAATGTTTGCAGTAGAGTGATCGTCCGGGTTTGTGTATGACTTCCACACAGGTTGTCAAATCGTCAGTCACCAACAATTAACAGTCATTCTCAGGACTACACAAACCCAGACGATCACTCTACTTCCAACAAATCTTTTTGCGCTAGAAAGTGCTATTGATAAATTATTATTAACAAATTATAAAAAGACTGAAGTCAAGGCTATTGAGTTGGGACTGCAAATAAAATAAATGAGAGTAGGGCATTCTAGCGGCTGGGCACTGATTGATTAACCATAGGGGTGACCAATTGATCAACTGTAGTTGACCGTGGCTGATCAAAGACAGCTGATTAATCAACTGTGGCTGACTGTGTCAGTGATGGTGTGTGGCTAATTGATTGACTTTATGATTGCGATCCATGATCAATCAAGAGCGACCACAATCGAGCGAAGTCAACTGTAGTTGACCTTGATCGACAGTGGTTGACCAAGATTGGGCTTAATACCGAATATCCATTTCTGTACCAGTTGTTGACAATTTTTTTCCTGGATAGGTATATAATGCAGGATAATTTAACAACAGCTAACCCTAATCCTAACCCTAGTGTAGCTCAAAATTGAGGGAAAATCTGGACATTTCTTCAAGATTAAACACATTTATAGCAAATGTATGGGGAAAAGTTTATGTGATAAGTCGGGACATTTACAGCAAAATATGTATGAAAATAGAACCTCTCAAATATCAGGACACTGCACCTAAAGTTGGGACAATGCCACCAAAATTGGGTATTTGGACACTTTAATGGTGGCTGACCATAAACGTCAATAAGTAAATACTGACAGCAGTTGCTCTTGCAAATTTTTGAATCAAACACATCATTGATGCTTGGTGTCATGAGCATGTATAGATTTCAGCCTTCAAAATGAAAAATTAGACTGGTTATTTGCACTTGCACAAAACTAAGCGGTTGAAGATAATATTTTGATTGACTGTGTTTGACTATAATCGGCTGCGGTCGAGCATGACTGTGGTCGACCATGACCAACTATGGTCGACTGCACACAGTTAAACCATCGGTTGACCATTCAGCATGGACAGCTGCTAGAGTGACATACTGTGCAATTAATGGTGCAATCCATATTTTATTGTCCCAAAGCTACCAAGAAGAAAGAAGATTTATTGGAGAGAGGCTATGTGTATGATCTGTATACAACTAGTGACACTGTTGGTGCACTTGGAGAAATGTAAGTACAGCGGGAAAATGGAATCTGTGAATATTTAAGGAGTGAGGGAAGGAGAGAGATAAGAGATTGAAGAGCACATTATTTTATTAAATGTAAACTACAAGAAATAGCAGACCTTTCTCTGTGGTAATCTACATGTAAGTATCAGCTGCTGAATGGTGTTTTTTTCTGGTAATACATTTATAAATGGAATTTGATTTCTTTTTTCAGGATTCAAATTGTACCAATTGATCAGCAAGATTTTGTCTTTGAAACAATGGAACAAGAATTTGCAGAAGTTTACGATGATGAAGATGACTCCAATGGTCAGTTGTTATTTTGTTTACCCAAGTGATATATAGCTGATCAGTAGGAGAGATGACTGGAACTAAATAATAATGACTCGGCGGAGACAAAAAATATGCTGTTTTATTGTTCCAATAAAATAGTAGTGTACACATTTTGTGATTGGTTAAACAAGCTAATGGATATTATTTGTTTCCAGAAACAAATAGCTGGATACTTTTTCTCTCCAAATTAGCGTTATTTTCAATTCAGATATAACAAAACCATTGTTGACTTGTTTCTCTGTGGAGGATGAGTTTTTGTTTACCCTCGGGAAGAATGTTTCCCTTGG
>JANVCH010037108.1:0-11445 GCA_025505405.1 Epizoanthus rinbou
GAGAGACAGAGAGACAGAGAGACAGAGAGACAGAGAGACAGAGAGACAGAGACAGAGAGACAGAGAGACAGAGAGAGAGACAGACAGACAGACTCAATCTCTGCATTCCTTCGATCTCTTGACTGAAGGAAGGGACATGTTGTTACTTACTCCAATGGTCCTCACAACGAGAGTTGGTTTGCCGTTTTTGGAGAAATATGAGGCTCCATAGTGCATAATGCTGAGATGGTCGTATGGTTGTCCGAATGTCCGAGCCTCCAATGAAGCGACTTTCCGAAAATTGACTTTTCCGTCTGTAACCAATCACATAGTAAATATACAGACAACTTAGCAACTATTGGACAATTAAAAATGTGTTCGCATATAGGCATTCAAAAACATGATAAACTTGACACCCTAATGTATACACACAAATTATGTAAACAGAACATCTGAATAAGTACAGTCAGGAATATCGAGATTTACATTACGTAAGGGTTCTGGTCAATACAACTGTACTCTCTCAGGACCCACTACTGCCTGCCGAGGAGATGGTCTCTTTTCATCCCCCCTCCCCAACCAGTAGACATATGGTATTTTTTATAGCCCCCTCCCCATTCCAGGCCAGACATCCATGGTATCTGGTATAGCCCCCCTACCCCATGTGAAAGACCAACCATACGAAAGCCCCCTTTTTCTTCTGTTTTCCTTGCCTACTCTCGTCGGGAAACCCCTGGTCTCCTGTATACCCTACCCTACCTCTGTTGCGAAACCCCTGGTCTCCTGTATACCCTACCCCACCTCTGTTGCGAGACCCCTGGTCTCCTGTATACCCTACCCTAACTCTGTTGCGAGACCCCTTGTCTCCTGTATACCCTCCCCACCCCTCTTAGAAGACCCCTGATCTCTTGCTTGACTACCTCCCCGAAAGTGGGTCCTGAGTGAGTACAGTTGTTTTGACCAGATCCCTAGGTGGGTGATCACACGCGAACGGGTTGAAATTAGACCCGGACGATTTCCAATCGATCTCCATACAAATCCTTGTAACTGTTTAGATGAGACTGGTTCGAAAAATTACCTCCGACCTGGACAAATTCAGACCAGGACGACTTCAGACCGGGACGACTTAATTGAGACCACTCTCCACACAAATCTTTGTAACAGTTTTAAGACATGAGACAACGGAAACATGTCCAAACCGGGACTACTAATCCCGAGGGCTGGACCCGGATGAAAAACTCTACTGAACTGGTCGGATCTGACTTCAGACCGGTTCGGCAGTTTTTACCATGTAATCGAAAAGAAGTTTCAGTCTGGACTGAGATTAATTTGCGTTGTTTTGAGCATGCTAATTGTTATTTCGTATCGATCTCATGTAATGACTTGGTCCCGGTCTGAGATTAGACCTGTCTGCTGCATAAAATTACTTATTACTGATTTTCATCTGTGTCTCATGAAACGACTTCATCCCGGTTTAAGATTATACCTGTCTACAGTAATCACTCATTATTTTCATACCGGTCTCATGAAATGACTTCGTGCTGGTCTGAGTTCGCCCTGGTCTGTCTTCGTCCGGTCTGAGTTCGTCCCGGTCTAAGTTCGTCCTTGGTCTGAGTTCGTCCCGGTGTAATGTATTCACCCTCTCGCCATCTAGGTGTGTCCTCGATGTTTCGGGATTCCATAAGTTTTAAAGAGGTATAAATAAGTTCGCCTTCATATTTCTATAAAGATGTCTGCAGCTTTAACCTTGATCGAAAATGTTGGCTTTTTCTGACCAAAATTAAAATTATATGGCAGACCTGGAAACCAAAACATTTTTTGTACACCATAAAGCAATCAATTTCTGATGTTTGGTGATTTACTTAAAACCAAAATTCAGATCCCTTGCAAAACATTTTTTTTCATCTAGGAATACATAATCCGGCGCCTATAAAGTATTGAAATTACTTTGAAATATGAGTATGAGAATATTCATAAAGTATGAAATATTCTTCAGAAACACAATTACGTAAGCTCGACATGAAAACACAACTCGGTTAATCATAAGGAAGGAAATCCTATTGTGGGTTAAAATCTTTAAAACCATTGGTTAAGGTCAACCGACTTTCGAGGGTTGAACCTGACCCTGAGTGTTTGGTGCGCAGATGGAACATCATCGGAACTGGTTTCAGCCAGCTTTACAGTCCTGCTACTGGAATGGTTGTACTCGATAATAGTTCGGTAATAGTTAGCGAGTTGGATGAGTTTTGGCGGGAAGAAGCGCTTACTCGCACCTTGACCTTTGCATCTACAACGGCCCAGACCCAGTTCTCTCGGGCCAGGCAGACCTGAGCCATGGCAAGCGCTCTTAGTTCGCTGTACACAGGGCGGGAGATTCTCCATTATTAGATGTATACTCGCTACCGAATGTGTGGCGGCGAGATCTAGTTGGATCGGCACATTTGGAGTCGGAGTCGCGGAACGAAAATCGTGCTAATGGCCTACCAAACTTGCGAAGCGTATCGCGAAGGACGCGTTTGTTAGTTCCAATGTAAATGAACGCTATAACAGCAAATATAGCGTACGACATTGTCTGTGCGAGTGAGTAGAAACATTCCGTGGATCTCTTAGGATTATTGAGAGACAGTTTCAGCAACGCAACTATTCCATACGGTAACCATAGTAACGTGTACGCAAGAAACACGTAGGCTGCCATTTTGACAATTTTGACTTCTCTTAACGTCTTCCGAGTTCCCAATGTGCTTTTCACGCCTTCCATGTGTCTTGACAACATCTTCCCGACAGCTGATAAAGAGTATACGTCAAGAACGTTACATACGGTGATCCAAACTGCAGTGTCGACAATGACCCATCTTTCGGAAATTGCTGAATGTTTTGTTGTCATGCCTTTGGCAAAGAATGGGTTCTTCTCGCAGTAGATTTCGGGCCGGAGTGCATTCTGGATGTAGCCGTAACAGGCCAGCATGGTGGTAAAGACTGCAATGATCCAACTTAGAATCACGAATCTCTTGGCTCGCTCTCTTGTAAGGATCTTAGGCTTCGTCATCCGGACAAATATCTCGTAGCGGTCAATACAAATGGCAGTGAGGGTTAGAAGACCTACTTTTAGGTAGATATACTGGGATATCGGCCTCAGAGCACAGAGCATGTTTGCTAGCTTAACTGGGAGCACATTTCTTGGTTCGAGCTCGTTTAGGAGTAAATACAAAGGTAAACTGGTTGATAACGCCATCAAGTTGTTGAAGGCCATGTTGTAAAGCAACGTGAGGTTGGGAGATTTTTTCACATGGCGGTTTTGCCGGATGAATGATATGACTGCGAGATTTCCCAGAACCCCACTCACAAACATGAGAAGTGCGAGCGAAAGCGTGACAGCTCTGCCTGGACAGGACTCGACAGGTGTTTCCCGTGTGACATTCAGAGAACTGTTGAACATGGTGCCAATGTGTTCTTGCCAGGCGAATCTATTGATCTATCTTAGTGTTTATTTCAAAGAGAAAAGTGTCTTTGAGAGCAAAGTCCGATTTTGGCTGCAAAGTTTGTTTCAATAGCACCAGCAGAGCCTGTGGCTCTCTCAAATATTCCGTACGTGTTGTAAATCTATCTTGAAGTGTGGGCACACTTTGTTTGTCACTGTTTATTGTCAGGTAATTAGTTCAAGTTTACTCAATGAAATCATTTGAAATAGTTCAACAAACAACTAACGATAATAAGCGAATCTTCAGTCAATGTACCTGTGAAGCTGAAGATGTTTTCAAAAATTCTGGCTTGCCGGTACACGCTCACTGTATGGGTCCCTTGGCCCGGTTGTTCAAGGACTTTAAAGATAATCGTGGATAAATATAGCTGGTAAAATGTTGGTCCCTGATGGCTGATTGTCCGCGACTTCACTCGTTTGTTGTATACTATTGTCCTTTCAGATTCAAGCAGTTGACACAGTTGAGTTGTTGAAGACTCGGTGCAGAGTCCTCTTCAATGACTTAATTAATCCGTGCTACCTGACTTGGCCCGATGCGTTTCGAAATTGTCTTCAGCGTTTATAGACTGGTTACTCAGTGGCGATGTCGCAACACATCACTCTTTCAGGATAATCGTCACAGTCTTGTCAAAGAACAATATAAGCTGTTAAAAATCGAAAGATTATGAGATAGCTCTTGATACCCTATACCCCCTGAGGTAGTGTATTGTCGATGTTGTCTGTAGGGGGTAGAGGCATCTACTTGTCAGTGCAAAAAGTGTGTGTGTACGTATGTATATGTATGAGCAGACCAACTTACTTTCCTTTCGCAAAAGTTGGTGTCTGTGTGTTGTTTTTGTTGTGGCTGCTTTGCTTTGTGAATATTTCACTTCTCCATTTTTTTTAAAAGCAGATGAGAATCTTTCTCACTCTCAGCTACAAATTACAACCTCGTTCCCAGGGTACTTATCACTTCCGGTCCCCGTGGTAAGTACCCTGGAAACGAGGTTGCTACAAATTAATACTGAGTCCCATGATCCTTGGCTGTAAATCTCCGTAGAAAATCAAAATTCAAAAACTGACGAAGAGTCATCCAGGCCCCACCTATTACAGATCTATCCCCCCATCTGCATCTGCTTCACAAGAAACCGAAAAACACCTACAGTGACTAGTCTACACTGCTGTGAGATGCACTCGCTCTGACGACCAACGCACACATACACTCGGCTGCACAACAATATCACTGAAAGGCAGAAATTATTTTGAGGCATGCAACAAACAAACACGACAAAGTGCAAGTTTCAGAGGATCACTCTAGTGGCGATGGACAAATCAGTGCTTCACTCTTCATTATGCTACAAACAACACACAGCGTGTTTATTGAGGGCGTGGAAGGTCAATGAGTGTTTGTTTGGAACAACATTCAGTGATCCGGGTACCCATATATTCTGAGCGAAGTTGTGCAATAACTACTTTCCACTGATATACCTTTATACCTGATCCGACGAGTTATTGCTTTTATCAATTAAATAATTACGCTTCGCCATTTGCTGAAAATCAAGAGGTGTTTTTAATAGTATATATCAAACTATAATGCTAGAACAGAACTGTGGAGCTCGTTGTTCATGTTTAGGGGTTGGATATCCGCTCTATCAGGGCGTTTTAGTTTATATGAGCTGTTTTTTTTTTCACAGGTTCCTGCGTCACCAGCCTTTGGTTGCCACCATGCCAGAGATAACCTTTCTGATTATGATAATTTTAACTGAAACAATTGTTTAGTCACAGGATTTTTGGAATTGGTTTCACTGCTTATTGTGTAATTAATGTCTTCCCTTCGAAATTTTCAAAATTTTTCAAAAATGTTGTTACTTTCCAAACTTTCACCATGCTCCCTTATTCTCCTGTTCCCAAGTGGATTTCGAGTTCTCTTGTCCCCTGTAGTGTTTTTTTGCTTTGTTCCCGTGTTCCCACTGCAAAGTTTACCATGTTCCCTTGTTCTCCAAAAACCCCGTGGAGACCTTCAACACTAAACCTATCCCCGCAGACTGTACAGTTGAAAGAATATCCCTCGCACGTTCACACTGTGACTGAGAGTTTTACCTGTTCAGCTTGATTACAAAACTATTAGGATTCACTAGAAGTTACAACTTCGGATTTGTACTGATACTTTGAGACTGGAATCTATAGTTTTGTTGAAAGGCTGCTGCTTTATATATATATAAGCGGCAGTGCTATTAAACTGAATAAGGACGGACCATTGGGTTTTTTTTAAAAAAAATTCGTACAGTCTTATGCTGCAAAGGCTTTCTTCGTTTTCCCTCTCTTTCCCACTCTGTGTCTCTAATTTTGTGTCTGCAAATTATTATTATTCCCAAGTGGATTTCGAGTTCTCTTGTCCCCTGTAGTTAGGGTAAGTTTTTCAGTGTTTTGAAATCCATCTTGACTGAAAATCAAAATTTTAAAGGTGTCTTTTAAGATACAGTTAAAGGTTGACACAAGAAGCTCGGAAGAATCTTCAACAAAAGGAGCCGAGCCAAATAAGGAAGAAGAAGAAGAAGAATCAATCATGTATAAGTGATAACTCCTTAGTTCTTTCTCCTATGCTGTAAATGTTATGATCATATTCCAGCAGACTATCGAGACATAGCAGAATTATACGTGTTTGCTCTGCTATAGGATGCTATTCTGTTACCATGGCAACACAATATCTCTAATATTGGCCTTTGACATGACAAAATACACGGCAATTTCTTAACACCTACTTGGTAACTCACTAACTGTCATATTCCACCGAGATAAAATGTTTTAAAAACAAGGTAAAATGTTTTTAAAAGAGATATCTAAACGTTTTTGAGTATATTTTGAGAAACCGTATTCCCAATTATTTTGAAAATATTTCGGACTTACGGAGGATTTTGTAATGTCTAAATGATTGACATGAAACATACGAAACATGATCTAGTAAGTGGTATACCCCAGGTGTAGCCAGTGAGATATTATCAAGTACTGGGAAAATATAAATTGATATTGAAACTTGATTTCTGAACTGATTTAAAATAAGAGTGAGATCGCTGAACTGTATTCTGCAGACGCTTTAATCTATAATGACGTTGGAAAACCATAACCAGGAAAAGTCGTATTTTAAAATGGCAATGCGTACCTCGGTCGATGCAATTTTTTCAGTGTAATCAATTTAGTATGAAGAGATTTGAGTATTCAAACTCTTTACAATTGGGATGATACGTGTGTCTCGCCAGTATTTGATGTCAGCTCACTTTCTGCTGCGTCGCCGAGGGGTGCCGCCGCAAGTGCAGCTGGTCCGCGGCTTCTACTGAAAGGAACCCTGGGCGTTGGACGAGCCATGTGCAATGTTTCCCTTAGCATCCGTTTGTTTGTACCAATGTAGATGAACGGGATGATTGCAAATATCGCATAGGAAACCGTCTGAGCGAGAGTGTAGAAACAGTCGATGGTAACGGTATTGTTTGTCAGGGACGACATCAGTCCTCGCGCTACTCCATAAGGCATCCAGACTACAGCATACGTAAGAAACACGTACACTGCCATCTTGACGATTTTGATCTCTTGCAGCGTTTCCTGGGCACCTAGTGAACTCTTTACAGCGTCGATGTGCCTCGTAAGTACCTTTCCCACCGCCCATAGCGTGTATACGTCGACAACGTTACAGGCCGTTATCCAGATTGATACATCCGTGATTACCCATGCGTCGGACACGTGTTGGTGTCTAGTTTCCAAGCCTCTCACGAAGTGCGGGTTCATTTCGCAGTAGACTTGGCGCAGGATTGCATTCTGGATGTAACCATAGCCAGCCAACACTGAGCTTGTGACTGCAGCGATCCAACTTGCAATTACAAATTTTCTAGCCCTTCGTTTTGTGAAGATTCTGATTTTTGTCATTCGGGTGAATATCTCGTACCGATCCAAGCAAATGCCCGTGAGGGTAAGAAGTCCTACCTTTAGGTATATGAACTGAGAAATTGGTCTCAGTGCGCATAGTATGTTTGCAAGTTTGGCCGGCAGCAAATCTCTTGGCACGAGCTGAGTCAAGATTACATGTAGCGACAAGCTGGTTAACAGAGCCAGGAAATTGTTGACAGACATATGGAAAAGCAACAAAAGATTGGGCGTTTTCTTGGAACGGCGTTCACGTCTAATATATGTGATAACGATAGCGTTACCCAGCACGCCGCTCAAAAGGATCAGAATTGCCAAGGAAAGCGTGACAGCACCAAGTGGACACGCGACAGCAGCTGATGTGTGCGTGACATTCGATACGTTAAACACGTTCATGACTATCCTGTCGATACACTTCTCCTGTCGATACACTTCTCCTGTCGATACACTTCTCCTGAAACCTTGTTAGCACGTGATCGAGGTCTGGTTAGGCTTTGGAATTTGAATTGTATGAGTCAGTCTATACCCCTCCTTACAAGGCCGGGGTGAAATGGAAACATTAGCTGTGAACAGGCCTACCGAGTATGCGCAAAAAATCGATCATATATCCTGATTGTATCAGTTAAACAAATTTTCAATTACGCGGAGGTTTCTTGTAATCGATAGCGTTCTCCTTATGACAGCGGATCGATATATTCTGGCCTATAGTTTACTTTATAGCTGGACTGCAATGGAGAAATACTTTTTACATTAAAACCTGTCGCATATATTTGTGAACACGCTGATATATCAGTCAATGCCGTTTGATGTAGAACCCGCGACGACAAGTTGACGGCGGATGTATACTTTAAAAAGATTTCATGTACCTTTGAGTTCAAGTCTCCATTTCCACTCACAAATTAGGGACTGACTTCGTATCATCACTCACTAAGAAGGTCCCGTGGTACGTTGTTAACCATGACCTTGTGTGTCTATACACATCCACGGACCTGTTCTTTCTTCTTTACTCCCACTGCTTTCAATCGTTTTCCTTTAGGATATCAAACATCAGTGATTGTTTAGTCTTGTCTGTTTGTCAAGGGCGCGGTCACCGCACTGAAACGTGCTGAATTCACATGCCCCACCTGCCAGTAGTTTCAGCACACTTCGTTTAAGTTTCCGTTTGTAATTATATACAATGTTTATTTTACGCTAGTTTTCCTTTGCAGCTAAAAATCTCTCCCTCGGAAAAATCCAAACAGCCTAATTTCCTTGCCACATAGATCACGTAATTAATCATCGAACAACCAGTCCTACTGAAATAGTGATAACATATAAGAGGAAGACTTTCGGCTTTCGGCCTTTCCAGCATCCTTTGCGCGGCTACGAAAAACAACGAGAACGACTGGGTACGAGTGGAGGTGTGGCCAGTGACCACTTCAAGTGACTGTTCCGTGTTCATCGTAACCTGGTGCATTGTATATGCATTCAATTATCGGCTCTACGTCAGGCGAGTGCCGTGTATGCAGTATAGTATGGATATGATTATAAATAGTTACGATTAAAGGACACCCCCCCCCCCATAAAAGGAAAATAAAGAGATTTTAAAACCCTAAATTACTATTTTTCAGCCCGTATTTTTTCCTTTTGACTTTTTGAATGTCCAACATAATTAAAGCTCAGCTAGCTATCATAGAATCGCATGAATAAGAAAGCATTTGCCTCAAAGTCAGTACGTTCCTTCAGTATTACATAGTAGTGACCTTACCAAAACACGTGAACACAACGAAACTGGCGTCCAAAAATCCGACAGAAATTGATGACATTTATACATTAGACGGATATGGAATGTTCTTTGCGACATTGCGCGAGCATGTGAGGCGTCCGATCTATTTTGCAAGCAGGAGCATCGACCATTTTACACAAATAATACGAGGACGAGCTGTCGAGCTTCTTCGTAAAATTTTGGGAGCATTTTGGCCATGGAAGGACTATTCGATAACTCTTATACTGGATTAGAAATGCTTATCCGCCCGCGGGACGGGTGGTTATTTGTTAAACACAGATCTTGATTTGGTGCTCACTTCGTTCGATTGGGACTGAGAACATATTTTATGGTTAATGGTTACAAATGTTTTAACTTAATTTCAAAACTCGGCTTTTCTTATCCTTGAGTTGCAAACAAATGCATGGCACTCTATCAAGACCGTTTCTGAGAACTTGTTTATGTTAATTTATTGAATATATATATACGACTGATTAAAGGATTTAATCTGATATTATACGAGACACGGCTAACCGGCTGCTCAAAAACGGCTGCTTATCAACTCATGTATCCATCGAATACTCCAGGAGGCGCCAAAGGTTTTACTTATTGAACTAAGTCAATCGATCATATTAAATTTTTGGAGAAAAACCAACATTTGAACTCGGCGATGGAAGAACACTCTGAACTGAGTGAAGACGAAGCTCTACATCTACCTGATGATATAAGAAAATACCTGCATTTCTTGAATATAAGATTACTTAATACGGCCAAGTGCACATGGCTTGTCGGGTCAGTGTAAATAAGATTTAACTAACTTGAGAACACGTATGTGCTAAAGAGCGAACTGTGACCAGAATCCACAATTCGATCATTCATTTTGAATCTATTCAAGAACCGGCACAATAAGTTACTGGTTTTATTTGTTTCGCTGGATATTCCACTCAATAAAAAGTTTGAAGATTGTTGGGAATATTAGCAGAAAATGATTTAGAAATAGACTAATAGAACTTGTTATAAGATTTTAAAACAATGCTGCCTTTGTTTGGATTCTAAACAGCTACTAGTAAGCTACGTATGGTTTGTTTCACTTCTTCTTCAATCAAGGAGCTTTTTGAAACGGAGGCTTATGAGATTCCATTGCATCCCGTCTAAACTTGCTATCGAGGTTTAGTTCTCGCAAATCTTCCATAGAAAGGATGTCCCAGAATGGACTTATGCGATTTACGACTGAGAACAATTGGAATTTATAATTATCCGTGACCTGATATTATTCGGTGTACTCGAAAGGTAGTAAACATTTATTTCCAGTGAGAATGGATACAGACCCGGCTCATAAATCTCAAGAGTTGTTTTGGTAAGTAACATTCTTGATCTGCTGGTAGTTTTATTGAAATATAAATGCGTTCATTATTCCAGCCATGTCTTGGGCGGATTTCTACGACAATACATATCGAATGTATATGACTTCCTAAACTGCTAAGTTCAGGAAACAAATCCGCAATAAAACAGTTGGAATGAAGTTAAGATAAAGATCGTATCAGTTAGATTTTAGTCAATAGAAAATACTTTTAACATAATATTATAAACTATCACCTAATTTAATTTGTTTTCCGGTTTTGAAATAAAAAGCTTTGTATGATAATATCGTGATGGAATATTAAAGTTTGAAAAAGAAGCTGTCCAGAGTAAGCGCGGATAGCAGATGTTTGATTCCACGTGTAAATCGTAGCCGATATAAAAGTTTGGCAAACATCAAGGGAGTGTACAAATCTATTTTGTTTTATGTTCATGAAACTTTGACCGTACACATTGTTTTGTTTTACGTGTGAGCCAAATGTTTCTATTGGATAGTCGCTCATATGCATTTCAAAGTGTTTTGGTTTTTGTGCACGGCCAACAAACAAAGGATATAGAGAACAAAAACATATAACAAAGAACTGAAAGCCCTTTTGTGAGAATTAGTAAAGATTATTGTATTATTACTGTAACTCGCCGAGTCTCATAACCAGTTCCCTTAGAAAACTCTGGACAAAAATAAAAATACGTGGTACTTTTCTCCAGAATAAAAACAACTTTCAACCCTAATCAGTATATAGTGTTTTCATAAGAACTTGTTAACAAGAATGTCGAGGTTGAGAAAGGCCAAAAGTTTTTAAACAACATGCTAAGAATATATACTCAACTCAAGAAATTGGTTGAGCACATTACTCAGCGAGTTTCGGAGAAGAGAGATATACAGTGTTAGTACATACTACGCGGGAACCTCCTTGGATGGCGTAATTTGATTGGTTCGCTATCTCGGGATAATGAGCAGTATCCACTCGGGATAATGTTTGTAAATTAATCT
>JANVCH010037219.1:0-11444 GCA_025505405.1 Epizoanthus rinbou
TATGACAAGAAGGTCTGAAAAGTATACCCTGAAGGGCGGCACGTCCCCGTATAGGTTATATATGGGAGTACCCCCCCGGGCCTCCCAGTCATCCCAGCAGGGTTTGGTAGGCATTTTGCAGAGAAAGGGTGGGCTCCAACTGCTTTACTGGTATTTTTACATGAAAAGGGTATGCTAAAAGAACTCAAGATTCGTGAGGCTATAATCGCATTAGAGAAGAAAACCGAGGTCTGGTTGCCAGAAAACCGCAATCAAGAATGACACGAAGATTAGTTATAGACAGGGGAGAGTTGGATTTCCTGGTGAAGGACACTCGACAATTGCAAAGCGGTACCCTAGTAGGAGCTCCCGAACGGTGCCCTCTAGGATATATACTAACATACTATGATGGCACACAGCCCCAATATGCTCATCTTAGAGCAAGTATGTTGGCTTATGGTCACATAAATCTTATAAGTATGTTCCAACGATTTAGCCACGATGAGGCTGTCAGAGTAGCAACTGATAGTATATATGTGAAGAAAGCCGCATTGCACAAGTTAGAGGGTGTTGAGGCATATGTGCCGCGAACAGATTGCGGTTCAGGGAAGATGGTCCTACCACCTGGCATAGGTCCAGCTCAGTGGCGTGATAACGGCGAAAAATTGTACATGGCACAGGAGCATGCTGCATATTTTCCAAAATCTGGGTACATAAGACAAGTCAAAGAAATCGCCGAATCAACAGCACCAAGGTGGAATGACCCCTTGGCTAGATACCGGCTGAGCTATCTCAACGGAGGTGGGGGGAGCGGAAAAACAACGACAGCGATTGAGCTCATGCGGGTGAAAGACCCTGTGGTCTTCACGCCAACCCATCATCTCGCCAAAGATATGCGGTCGAGAGGAGTCAAGGCCCAGACATACCACAGCTTCTTCCGATGGAATGGCCAGAATGACTGGACACCCGAACGCATGGGTCAGACGTTCATCCCTATTCTGGAAACATTCCTCGACTGGCTAGACGGTCGGGGCGTCCAAGTGATCTGCTGTGGAGATCAAGGCCAGCCACCACCAATCGCGGGAGTGATGCCGCACGACTGGCCCCGGGAAAGGGCGGACTATTATGAAGAGGTCGAGGACGACTACAGGGCAAAAGACCCCGCCCTCAAGACTCTGAAAAAAACGATCCGTCTCCAGTGCCAGGAAATGCGCAAGGCTCTCCCCGGCTGCCTTGGATGGGGTAGATTTGTCGAAGTCTGGAAGCCAGGCGACCTCGTGATGGCAAGCCGCCAGAAGGTCCGTGACCGGGTGCAAGCGCTGTTGTTTCAAAGACATAAAGAACCCTTCGCAGGTGTCCCGGTCCCACTGCTATACCATCCCAGGGACAGTCGAAAGCAGAGCATAATGGCGGGGATCCCGGGCACGGAGCACGTAGAAGAGCGTGTTCTCAACGACATCGTCGAGGTCACGACTGAGGCGGCCGAGACGGGCCATACAGACCTCTGATTGGCGCCTGGGCTATGCAAGCCAAGGCTTGACAATCCACGCCCCACGAAACCTATGGATCATCGACGACTACCTCCAGTGGACCAATCTTGCCTACCTCGCGGTGTCACGGGTAGAATAGATGAATCAGCTCGAGCGGGTGAGTCCACTGGAGGAGGCTTCGGACGACGTGGTAAGACCCCAAACCGAACAGCAGCTTCGCGGTGTAATCGGAAAAAAGCTTGTCTCGTATAAGCGCCAGGATCAGGCCAAAGGTTTGGAAGGGTTCAACCTAAAGACCAAATACATCCTGCAGCTTAAGGAGAAGAACCGATGCGCGGCGTGTAACATTGAGCTGCTCTGGGCTTACCAACCGAACGACACCCAGCAGTTCAGCGTGCACAGAAAGGACAACAACAAGGGACACTGTTGTGGCAACGTGCGCCTGACCTGCCTGGAATGCAACCGAAAACGAGGCGCCGCCGCGCTCAGCGTTTGAGCAAGCCATCCGGAGGTAACTTAGTATCATGAGGCACTACAAGCAGTTCTTCCCTGACAAACCCTCTAACAGGACCATTCAGCAAATAGTAGAGAACAGGCTCGTCAGGTTTGGTAATTGCATTTCCCAGACGGAAGACCTCCAACGACCATATAGGGTCGGTTGCACGTCTGCGGCCACCCTCCAACTCCTGGAACCTCTGTGGCTGGTATAGATAGCGAACACCAACACCAGAGGGAAGCTTCTTTTCCTGCATGCCAACGGGCCGGCCGGGTACCACGGAAGAGGGTTTTTGCGCCACTGTCTTAGACATGATCGCCTCTTTTGGTTTTCTTCCCGTCAGGCGAGTAACCCCGTTGTTGAGTGCAGAGACCACGGCGCGCAGCCGAGCCACTCACTCAGTTGATCGCTCTCCAGATGGAAGCCTCATTTCCTGGGCGTATTGATGCTCGAACAGCCGCTCGGCCAGAGTACGGTTGAATCCTTCAACAATACCTTGGTCGCGGTGTATGTCTACGCGGCCACGCCTGCTTTTCTAGCAGCGGGGTAACAGCTCCCATAAACTCGCGGCCTGGGTCGACCTGCAGCAGTTTCGGCCATCTGAGGGGCCCCCGCTTGTAAATCGTTTGCAGGGCGCTAGCAACCTCTGTGGCTGCTTTTGTGGTCAATGGTTCAGCCTCCTTGTAGCGGGAAGCCACGTCAACTACTGTGAGGGCATACTTATATGTCTTCCGTTTGATCCGGTCGTGCGGCATAAACAGGAGGTCAGCCTGGTGAACCTCATTTGGTGTCGGCACAACTTGGGCCGCGGAATGCGCTTAGGAGGAGGTAAATAGACCTGCCAGATTGCCTGTTTTATATTAAGCCATCGGCGGGCGTCATCTTCAGAAACCTTGGCTGCAGCGGCGAGACTTTTAATGGCTGCGAGCCCTTTCCAGTAGCTCTGTGGATTGTAATAGATTTTCGACAACTTGGTTGTTTTATTCTGCGTCATCAAGGAGAGGTCTATTTTATACAAACAAAACTCTAAATGAGCACAAAAAAATCTAATCTACAAAGTCTACAAATATGATATTTTTTTTAGTGAAGATGACCTAAATGAAGCGGCTGGCAAGATAGCCGACGGCTAGAGCACCACCGCCAACATAGACCAGTTCGCCAGTTTTTTGTTGCTGGCTTTGCTGATAAAAGTCGGAGAGTTGTGGCTCCTTCTGTGGAAGAGCAGGCCTATCAACATGTGTCTGATTATAAAGTTTAAGGGCATAGTCAACATTGGTAAAGTTTTGTTTAGCCATGCCTTTTGCCCTGTCTTGTGATGCTATCTAGTCATGAAGCTTCTCCCGCCCTTCTTGGTAGCGCGCAACAGCGGCTTGGTACTTCTCCAGGCCAAGATGATGTCTCTTTTTTCTGCGAGAGCCGTAGCCGGATCGTTGCCAGAAAGGTATTGAGCGAGGTAGTTGCCTCCAATAAAAGCGCTCGCGTTAACAACCGCACCACCAATTACGATAGCAAGGCCGCGGCTCGCCATGTTTATGTGTCTATGTTAGTTACTTCAAATTATTTTGGGTAAACTTTTCTGGTCCTCGAGGTAGGTCTTGGTGGCCAGACTGCCGGCCACGACTTCAGTGAGCTTAACATAGTTCATAATATTCGCACCCAGTCATGGGCTCTTTGATGACCTTTTTGTCGATCCAGCCATAGTGCCGCATCAACGAGAGTTTTCACAAGCTTGTTCTCAGACATGGTATACTATATTAGGTTGACAATTTTTTTTGTTTAATTAAATGGCACCAAAGTGCTGCGTAGTACTTCTCGACGTCTTTCTCGCTTAGTTTTTTCACGTCATCCTGGGTCAAGCTCACGCCATTGAACTCCTTGGACTTGCCCGAAGCAACAAGCACAGACAGCTCTTCTTCAGTATTTAATTCCATCGCAGTAGTCATGAGAAGGAGGAGGCCTACTATGTATGTTCGAATATTTTCATAACTCCAAGTGAATATTATACGGGTGCCTGAGACTGAAGATGAGGAGGGAATGTTTCGAAGATTTAAGGTTGATGAGATGTTGCTGTTTTTCAGCGGAAGAAAGCTCTCCGGCGTAGCTGTCAAACATTGCCTTCATGTCTTTGGCCGAAGGGGTGTAAAAGAGCACAATGGCTGCAATGTTCTTGCGGAAGGGCTTGGCAATGATGGTGAACTGCTGCGTGATCACCCAGACGCTGATGCCAAAGTGACGGGCACTGAAAGCCAATTTCACCAGCTGGTTGGACCGCCACTTTAGATCTTTGGAGGCGGCACAGTCGTCAAGGATGAGCAAGCTGTTGGTGCCTTCGAAGAGCTCGCTCAGCAGTTGCAGCCACACAGAGCAGACCAAAACAATGTAGTCGAACTTCCCCCTGAAGGGCCCGCAGAACTGGTTGATCAGGTATTTCGTTTTTCCACAGTTGGTAGGCCCCACTATTTTAAAAAGCGTTTAATGGTATTTTGCTAGGATCCATCTTATATTTAATACAATAAAGATTTCAGCTGCCCGTCCATAAGGTCCAGCTGGGCGACACTCATCACGAATATGTAGCAGTTCAAGGTGCCGGAGCACCCCGTTTTCCTTTTAATCTCCAGTTGCACCCCGCCTGCTGTGTCAACCAGTCGAAGGCCACTGCCGTGCAAAGAATTTTCCGCAGCTGAACGCAGATCAACAACCAAGCCAAACCGGTCATCGGTATAAAAATCGAGAGGCTGCATTGTGGTCTCGTAAGGCTCTTTTTGACGAAATACCGCGCAGCCTCATCCCACAGGTCGACCAGTTCCGGGCCTTGGCTGTAGACTTTGTTAGGCGTTCCGTCAATCGTTACCTTGACTGAGGTGATGTCGGGATTGATGCACAAGAGCAAGAGCCCTTTCATCGACCGACTAGGCACGTTGACACACTGGTTTATTAATGAATCAGTGGCCTTGTTGATGGTGAAGCTCTTATGATGCGTGATGTGGTCGTAGAAGAAACTGCGGCCACTTTGGTAGAGTGCGGCTGTGTCCTCGGCCAGACTTTTATGCCGGATCACTTCGTACTCGAGCTCTTTGTTGGTAAGTTCGTAGTCCAGCTTTGTGGGATCGGTGCCTATGATCACATTGCTGGCGGGAGCGAGCAAGATTTCTAAAACGAGGGCGTCCGTCAGCGCTCGGGGATAAAACACGCCGTGGTCTGTCAGGATCTCGTGATCGAGCGGAATGGTGTATTTTTTCCCATATGCAGCGAGCATGGCATTGTGGCTGGAGCTGCTCTTGTTGGCATTCCCAGCACCTGACCTGAGCTTGTTGAGATCTGTGCTCTGGATCCCCTGCGATACCATGCTTTGTTGCTGTTTCTTTGTCAAGAGGAAATCGGCGAAGATCCGATAAAGGTCGTAACGGTTCGTGTCCTGCACGATCTCGCTGGCAAACTTCACGGTCAGGCGGTTGACCAGGGCGATGGCGACATAGTCAACAACGTAGTTGTCTGCCTCGCCGCCGCCCACTTCGAGATGGAACCTCAGGGTCAGACTACTTGGGATGTTGACTACGTTTATGTCCAGCCGCGGCACGGTGACATACAACGTTTCACCTGGGTTGACTTTTGAGGGGTTGAATGTGGTCCGATGGCGCGTTCGTTCAGCCTTTAGCGCCATTGGTGTCTTTACCGACCGGGTGGGTTCAAGCAGAACACTTAGTTCAGACATAATGTTGTATATTATTATATAGATGAAAATTATTTAAAGAATGTCTAATATGGTATAGAATATACGATAATATGGATGGCACTGACGAAACAACTCATTTAATTCCTGAAGGGGGGATAGCGACGGGGATGGTGACACTACTACTGCTAACCCGTTTACACCCTCAGGCGGCTTTGGGCCGACGGATGAGGGCGGCATACCTATGACGACTACATCACACAATTATGAAGAGCAAATTGGTAGCGAGCAAGCAGAGACATCTTTTATAGATGGAAACGGTGACAACGAAGAAGAGAATGAAAAGAAACGAATGATATCTCACGCTCAGGCGCGCCTGCGTGATGAGTTCCCAAAATATATTTAAAAAATGGGCTCGGGTCCGTAGAGCTGAAAATAATTCACAACGAGGTCGTGGTAGTTAGCTCGGGATTAAGAAAGACGCCATTGTTTACATTAAAAGGTGATATTAATCCCAATTTACCTCGAGACATCAAAGAAAATCTCATGAGGGAACCGATTAAAAAAGACGGCGCTGTACAACTAAAAGCCGCGTATGTTGCCAGATTACCTATGTTTTCCCGCAATGTCTTAGGTGGGCCAGATGAAAACGAATATGCCCTACTTGAAGAACGCACCCAACGGGAGCGAGCCGAAAATTACGCTAATAAAGAAAAAGAGATCAAAGAAATTCAAATGCAGAAACTTGCTTTCCAAGAAAATATTGAAATGAATGAGCTGATTGAAAACGATGAGAACGATACCAACTCCGTAAGGGAAGGTGCTAGAGAAGAAATCGCTAGGGATAATGAGAGGATTCAAGCACTTGATCAGAGATAAGAAGAAGTGCAAGGAGAAAAAAGTCAGTGGAAAAAAGTCTCCGCGTGAGCGTGTGAAATCAATCTTCAAGGAACACTGCTTTACCGTGGTGGCGATTGCACTCGCTGTGGAAGCGGTCATAGGGGTCATCGTCAAGGCTCTAAGCAGGGGTCTGAGCTCTGTAGCCCGAGGTGTGGGAAAAGGTTTAAAAACACTGGGTAAAAAATTGGGCGAAATCCTACCCGGAATGCTGGGGGCTATTGCTAGCTTTGTTTTTAGAGCTGCGGGCGAAGCGTTTTCATTCCTTGCCAAGAATGCATGGCTTCTTATCCTCGCAATGCGGCCTTCCTTCTAGAGAAATTTAAATCAAAATAAAGTTAACGAACTGATCGCAAAAACCGCTAATGCCCCAGCAGCAATGAGTCCTACTTTCAGAGCTTCGTGCCCCGTAGTCGGAGCAGGTTCAGCATTATCACCTTTCGAAGCTGTTTCCGTTACAGCATGGGAATCTTTGTCTTTATCAGCATGCTTGTTTGCTGCTACTACTTGTCCGCCACTTGATTTTTTTGGATGCAATGGGTTGGATGGGTAGCTGTTTGGCCGGTTAGTTTTAGAAGGTCCGCCAGCGATGGGTATAATGCCAAGAGGTTTGGTCGGCTGGTTCACATCTTGGTTGACACCAAGTTGCATTCGGCTGGGACCTGCTCTCTTGAGTTTGTTGTTGCAACCCACCACGCTTTCTGTATTCAGGACCATTCTGGATGGCATCAGCCACGTGGCCGAGCTTATTGTTAGGTCTAGTCTGACCTTGGCCTCCTGTACAGCCAGTTGGAACCGCTGCACGGTTTTTGCCACATCGGGCTGCTTTATGGCATCCTCGAGCAATACCATGAATTCACGGCGTACCTCTTCCGCGCTGCCTGTGTTTCCGATTAAGCTGCTGCGCACGTTAACTTGTGAGCCCAGCACACAGTACACAAATGCCTCGGTTGATGCATTTAGCCGCTCTTGGCCCGTGCTTGTCAAGCCGCCAGCCTCTGGTGTGACGAAGTACTCATACTGTTTGCTTGACTCGTCATTTTGTATGTATTGAATGAGGTTGCCATCGCTTTGCTTTGCCTCCCTCGTCCGAGAACTTGTCGTTTCCGGGGTAGACAATACCTGTGGGTCTCGGACCTTCATATGAATACCATATATAGACAGCGCCCAACCCGTGGTTTTTGCCCTTTTCGAAACGGAAACTTGCACTTGAGTGGATTCCAAACTCCTTGCAAATTATTTCGTAGGAGGGCTTGTCATACTTATCATTAGTTTGGCTGAATGATGGGTCTCCTGGCAGCGCCATCACGTTTTGGATGCCTCCTAGCTCGAACAATATGCGGCGCACTGTTAAATACACGTGGAACCAGTGGAATGCACGGACCTGGTTTGGGAGATGGAGCTCTGAGTCTGTCAGATCGTGCTTTTTGTCCATCTTCTCTTCGAATAGCAGCCGATCGGATATGCCGCACCCCGTGGTTGCACACCATAGCGCGAAGTTTAATTGCTGTGGCCAGTATGAGATGCTGGGGGCCGAAAGCCATGTCCTGGCCTCGTGCGAACTACATATTCACCCACACACAGATAACGCACCGTCTCGGACCTTGGCTGTGAAATGGTCTGAGGGCGTGGGATAAATCTCTAGATTTGTTAGTTTGTCTCCCAGTGGATGCGGCGTGTTGCTGAATGGGACTGCTAGACCCAAAGCTCGTTTCATTTTCTCAGAAAAATACAAACTTTTGGTAAACTTTCCATCATCAAGCATCACATTGGGCCTAAATAATTCTCCTGTATGAAATTGATCGAAGTTTGCATTGGGGAACCTCTGCTGGAAACGTTTCCATAGTGCCGCCGTCATTTTGAGAGTAAGAATGGTCGTTCTATATATATTCTCGCCTTTTTAAAAAATGTTTAAAATAAACTATATCATGGATGTGTGCATGACTAATGTGAAGAGCGGTACCCCGCTTGATCTTAAGAGGTCATATGGTGTCAGCTCCAGGGCCATTTCTTCTGTCAGTCTTCGGCGATCGCCCCCTCACCGTGAACTCTTTGTCCATCTAGATCAGATCTTTGAAAGATCAAATCTCCTTGACGCCACCCCGTCCTCGCTTTTAGCCGTTGTACCCGTCATGGGGGTGACACATTTCGGCCAGTTCGCCCATTGGATCCCATCCCTCCATTCATGGAAAACTTTGAAACCTGAGTTTACTGAATTAAATATTTCTGTCAGAGATAATAAGGGTAATGAAATAAACAAGCTCTTCTCTTATACTGTCGAGCTTGCGTTTCAATGAGTATATACGGACAACAATTATCCGACCATCGTTCAAAAATCTATGCCTCAGTTTGTGAAGGCACCCAAACCCATAGCAACGCCTTGATTTTCCCACTCTGAATGAGGACGTCTTGGCCACGCTTACTGCTTCTATTACCTTTGCCAGCAATGTTTCGCATCTCAATGCCGCCTTTCGTTTTAAAAAGATCGTAAATGGCAATGCTTCCCTTATTTTATAATACCCCATTTGATGTCGGTAATCGGCCAGGCGTCAACTTTTCTCATCAACCTCAGACTGACAGCTCAGAGACTTTGGTGACTGTCTCATATTCCTGCTGCGATGTCTTTCCTGCCGGCACCAGCCGCATTATTATTGAAATGCGAGCCACCGACAGCGACACTATCACAATCAACCGGCTTTCCAGTTACACCAATAAATCCTGGACCCACAGGGCTACATCCACCTGACGGCTCTTTTTATGTGCGGTCACATAGTTTCTTCCAAAAAAATAATGACACGACATTTTTGTCATCCATTTAGGGAAAATATAAAAATATTTGTATACTGCGGCAACATGAAGACTGGCGAATCTCTATATCCGTCTTTGCCTGTGGAACCTACTGCCCCTCCATCGTCAACCGAGGAGTCTGCGCTGTCAAAAAGCGCTCATACCTTTCGACTCCAACAGATCACCAATTTGCACCAGCAGCTTGAAAATGAGGTTAACGAGCGGACGGCTCTTTCCAAAAAGCACCATCGCGTTGTTAAAATTTTTGACAGTGTTGATTCAGCCCTTGTTTTAATCACTCTTGGCACTGGTGCTGGCGGTATTGGCCTTCTTACGACTGTTGTGGCGGCCCCTCTCATTATGGGGTTGGAAGCGACCGCTCTTGTTTGCGGTCTTGCAAGTGTGGGTGGTACATTTCTCTCTCGTAAGATGACCTGCAAGGAGAAGAAACATGACGAAATCGCTCATGTTGCGATGGCCAAGCTCAACACCATCCATTCTTTGGTTTCTCGCGCTATGGTAGACGGGTTTATCTCAGACGATGAATTTCGAGATGGAAAAATATCACAAAATGAAAGAAGAGATTAGAGAAAAATCTAAAAGACACTATCAGACTGTAAATATTGGAGAAATTGATGAAGCCACTAGAAATGTGTTTATCAATCTGGGCAGGGAGGAAGCGCGCAAGTCTTTTATGTCCAAGCTAGCTGCAAATGCTTCTTAAGTTGTAGCAATACCCTTTGACACAGATTCTTATGAAAGGCCTCCCCTTACGCTTATTAAATTTCATAAACTTTTAGTTTTAAAACGAAACAAAAACAATAATTCTAACATCTGCATTTTCTACCCATTTTTACCTTTAGTCAACGCCAGCGAAAACTAACTTGAAGGGCGTGTTGAGCCACGTGCCTTAAACTATTATGTTTTAATATATGTGTTCACTTGATTGTAAAATATGTGTTTATAACAATGTTCACTCAAATGACGATATATATGCAAATAGATTAGCAAAATAATTTTATTTTTTGTCGAATATAAACAGCCTTTGGCCATATTATGAACACAAACTAATTATCAATATTTTTGCTTTGCAATCTGCAAAACATTCTATAGCTTCTCTTAAAATGTTATGAATTTCTTTTATACATTTTGGCGTTTTTAATTCAATTATTGCGTATGATAATATATGAAATATAACAATCATTTTGTATGTTTCAATAACACTCAACGAATGAATATAATATTGGTTTCAGACTGTTTAACAAGTGGAACTAATTAAAATTAAACTACAGGTCTTGCATAAAATGAACTATAAAATCAAAATAAATGTTTCCCACGTGTGGGGATCTAACCGCTTCAACAACTGCAAATTACACAATAATATCACTTCATAAATGTTTCCCACGTGTGGGGATCTAACCGCTTCACATACAACTGCAAGTAAGTTATATGGTAGCTGTTCTCTGAATTCCCAGAGGAAATGAGTCGCCAGATTGGTATTATAAATTACAAATTTCATATAATTATAAGGCAAAATTGTTGGCGTCAATTGTTGGACTAAAATAATCATAATATTGAAATACTGGATTCTTCGAACTTTGCTTGAGCCCCTTAGGATATACTGTTGCTGGAAAACAATTTGCTGCTTCATATCCCAATCTTCCAGGTAACCAAACTTCTATTTTGTTATTTCTTATGTTCTTATTACCCCTATAAAAGATAAACCATATCATAACGTATTTCTTTCCTTGCTCCAAGTCACGCCATTTCAGTGTTTTCGGCTGGCTGATCATAAATGCCTTTTCTAAGAATGCTTTCATTATAGTCATGCAATCATGGTTACTTACGAGTATATCTTTCATTTTATATTTTCCTAATAGATAGATAGATATTTTATTAAAACCATTACATAAGCAGCCATAAGGCTGAATTGCGCAATTAATTAGAAAGTAATTTAATGTACACATTTATATATATCTAGCCATTAACAAGAAAGGGACCTCATGGACTAGACCAATTAGTCATAGACCTTAGCAAGCGTCATATCATATTTCTCTGAGCTCTCGTGTTATAATTTCTCACTTTGAGGCCTCAGTCACATTGAGAGAACTAGCTTTGCCAAAGC
>JANVCH010037330.1:0-11441 GCA_025505405.1 Epizoanthus rinbou
CATGAAACCGAGGCTAAAACAAAGAAAACAAAAGGGCAACACGAACTTTATATTGTCCCGCCACGCGAGTGACGCGAGAGATAATTTTTTTTATCCAGACCTCTCTTTGAGGAAGCACCGCACGGTCAGCTAGTATTTGTTGTTTAGGCCGTCGTGTCAGAGTCACGTATTTACACTAGACGTCCTTAATGACAGACGTCTAAGTCGTCTTGATGTCTTTGACGTCTTCAAGTATAAATTCAGCCATTGTTTAGCTTGAAATATTTTCGCATTTGTTTACTAATAGGCAGCAAGGTTATAATGAATTGCACAACTGAATCTAGTGTAGCCCTTTGTTGGTTGGAGCGTTCTGAACGGATCTTTCGTATATTTTTACTATTTTTGTCTTGTTCTGACGCAACATACATTTTTGCTTATGACATTTTTACAAAATATTTCCAAGTATAAGCATGGTTGAAATAACAAAACAATTAATGTAAGAGAAAATTATTTACAATGATATATGTAATGTATCAATAGGAGATAATGCAATGTATCTATAGGAAATCAGCTGGTCAATTAGAGAAAACCTAACCTGCAGTTTATGTTCTGCAGATGTTTTCCGCTTAACTTAATACAAACATCCTACTAACCGAGTGGGAAGTCTAGCTGTGCAGGAAAATATTTGCCCGCGGTCTCGACTGTACAGACCGATCAAAGAGAGGTATGTGCGACAGACCGAGGGCAAGAGTTTTTTTAATATTAAAATACTTTATTAAATGGCTTTCCTCTTGCTTATATATCATTAGTAGAAATTTGCCGTGCTCTATTGCAAATGGACGCATTTAACGAAAGCGAGTTGTATAACTGTTAATTATCAAAATGTTTGCAAAACCAACAAACGGTTACTACTAACGGTTAGTAAATTACTATTTACTTACCTCATTATCCCCACATTGACAAGATGTATTTATTGCAAAGCGGTCTTTGACTTCATAGTACTGATTTGGGTTGTCAAACAAGCTGGTTTTGTATTTTCTAGTTTTTCAAAAAAGAGATTATCCAAGATTAGTGAAAATGTCCAATTAGCTCAGTTTTTATGTGTCAAACAAAATGAGTGACCTTGTTATTTATCGATTTCGAGCGCAAATTCTATGTAAACTGAATGAAACTCTAAACTGTAGTAGTTATTGTTGTTGTCAGTATTATTATTATTATTATTATTATTATTATTATTGTAAGCGTTAGACTAGTATTTTACTAATTTATTGATTAGTAAAGCGAAACGAAATAGAAGATGTTTTCAGTTTAACGTTAGTAAACAGCTCAAGCATCTCTTGGTACTTACTTCCTATAGCCCTGAGGTAGTCTCTCGAGTTCAAATATTTCTTTTTCAAGTTTGCCGTTGTAGTTACCACACAAACCTTTGTGTGTTTCAGTGCTTTTAGGAACGTGAAGATGGATATTTAGTCCATATTTGTTTCTGTAATATGTCACTCTGATTCCAGATCCAAAAGTGAGCTTAAAAGGAAGAATAGCACAGAGGAGTACTTAAGCTTACTGAAACACTGTAGTTAACGAAAGAAATGGTGTAAAGCACATTTTAATTTTGTACCTTAGTACTAGTTAAAATGTCATGTAAGGAGAGAAATGACTGCTCTGGAAGATTACGTCATCATTGTCCTAATTTTTGGGATATCCCAATGAATAGGGATTTTCCACCATTCTGTTCTGCAATATTTCTTACTGTCCACTGTCCACAAAAAGTATGACACCACATTTTTTTAATCTTTCCACCAAGTATGTGGTATTGTATTTATTCATGTACTGGTTTTGTATTGTGTCATAAATTTATTCCAAGAAGAAGGCCTATTTATATTTTATACTAGTAATGTACAGGAAACTCTTTTCGAATATAATCCGCAAGAATTCGTACCATTGCGCGTTATTTCTAATTATATCTTGTGGTGTCTTCGTAATGATTATATTAACTTCATCAACCAGAGCATATTTTCATCTTTCCGTGAAATCATGGCATTCAGTTCACTTGAATCTCTCGCGCCTTGCTTTATTATCCTCCCGACGGTGCGTCCTTCGCTCTCCGAGTATCTCACTTTTTAGTTTTTTTCGCCATCACGAGAGTTTATTCTAGTTGGTCCTGGTTTAGATTGTGTAATGCTATAAAAATAGTATCGCATATTAAAATATTAATACAGTATTAATAATATTATACAATAAATAAGTAAACCTAAATAGCCTAAGAGCAAGAATCCTATCTGAAATAACTTATTAAATGCCATAAACTTAGTACATAGTCTATTGAGGAAGTATTTTAAACAAGTCTGTAAATCGTAACTGTATGTGGATTAAAACACAGTTACCAATATTTCTACATACTTACGATATATTGGGAATTTTTACCACTTGGTACGACTTGTTGTATTGTAGTTGTGTGAGCCAGAGGACCCTTGCTGTGAATTTGTTTCCTGAGCGGTGTGATGTGGTTAAAATAATCGCTATTGTCACAACAGTTGAATTCGATGACGTCATTATGGTCACGAATAATTGCTGCGCAATTACATGTCGCATTAGTAGCACTGCATACCCATTGACGAGTTTGAATCTGTATAAATAACAATATGCAAACAGCTCTTAATCCCTTGAAGTCATGAATCAGCTTCAGAATACAAAGGCATAATGATATAGCTAAAGGGGAAGGTATTTGAATCCCTCCTCCAGGTGAGAATTTCAAAAAATTGAGAATTAGACCATGGCAATAGATAACCTGCGATCAGGCCTTCTTTAGGTCGTCAGACAAAAATAATCAGACAAAAATAGTCAGACAAAAATAGTCAGACAAAAATAGAGACCGAGAGAGGAAGGGAAAGAAGGCCTGACCGAAATACTGTCTGGCGCCATGTTGAACAACCCAAATCTGGTTGTTGCTCTGATTGGTTACTTAACAATAGGCTTTTGGGGCACACGCTTTCATTGGCTACTACAATTTTTGATTGGCTAAAAATGACAGACCACATGTTTCGAGGCGACAGTACAGTATTTTGGACAGGCCTTCTTTCCCTTTCTCTCTTGTCCTCTATTTTTGTCTCACTATTTTTGTCTGACTATTTTTGTCTCTGATGACCTAAAGAAGGCCTGATCGCAGGTTAGGGAAAACAAGAAGTTGCAGAAGAAAATAGCCAACTCTCACATTCGTGGGTAAAAAGAGAATACACATCTATAGCTGTTTGAAAAAATTTCTAGCAGTTGGGATTTATATTTTGTGCTTAGTTAAAAACGTTAACCCTCCAAATTTTGGTAGTGGAATCAAAAGTTAGATGCATTTCCAGCAACTTTAATATAACTTTGTGTGTTGACACTGCCAGGAGGCAGCTTCTTAGCTTCTTAAAATATATTCAGGTTTAAATGCTTCCAATAAAGCTTTTCAGCAATTAATTATAATACATGTATAAAAAGTCTTCAGCAAAACTACTAAAATAATTATATCAAATTGACACTGCCAAGAAACATGGCAGGATTGCTTAGATATAAAATTTATGTGTACTGCACACATGTAGAAATTGTGGACTGCAAGAGACACACTTGGCATGTTTCAATTAAGTATCTGAACCACCAACCTACATAAATGTACAAGTCATGTATACTTTGTAAGTATACATGTACCATATCTGGAAACAATTCAAGTTACGATCACTGACTGTAGTAGTTACCTGTATCATTAATTACATAATTATTCCTTGTACATTCATTCTCAGGCTGTTATCTTGCACACCATGTAACTCATCTGTTCATTGAAAGATAAACAAAAAACAAAATAATTATGTTGATACTCCTTAAAATGATCAGGAAAAAAAAGTTACCAAATACTGTACAAACCAGTACAGAGAGAGAGAGGGAGAAATAATAGACAAATGGGGAAACAAACAGACAGACAGCCAGCAACAGAGACAGACACACAGTCAGGCACACAGAAACAAAGAGATACATGTACATGTAGAAGTAGACAGACATTCTAATAGAGAAAAACAATCAGTTACTAGACAAAAATAGAAAGCTAGACACTCAGATAGACAGACATACGGAACTTGTACTGTAGACAAACTATACAGCAAATTTGTGAACTTTTCAACTGTACACAGGTACAATCATGTTACCAGAAAAATAATTTGAAAAAAATTAATGATTGACTTTCTGAGGTCAATCAATCAATTAGGTACATGTACCATACCTTCAGGTGTCATCTGTCACTGCACACTGGAATAGACCTTTTGCACACCAGTCCTGGAATAAGAAAATTGATAGACTCTTAGCAACATAAACTTACGGTGCCTTAAACAAACCTTGTTAAAGAGAGGGAGAAGGAATAGACGGACATGGTAAGAAACAGAGAGACAGCCAGCAAGAGAGAGAGACACACACACAGTCAGGCACACAGAGACAAAGACATACAGTAGATCCATCCCTACTGAACTACGCTAAGTTTGGTTTATGTAACCCCTAGCAGCTTGGGGCCCACATGCCCACGATTGACATAAATTATATACTGTATACTATTTAGTGTTTGACACCTCTCACACACATGACAAGGTCATTAGATCCACCCCTGCTGTTGAATATTACAGTAAGTTTGGTTTATGTAAATGTAATGCAACAGAATAAGCAGCCAGAACATACTCTAGCAGTACATTACATGATGCAGAGATATTATAGCCAAGATGTTCACTCAACAAAGTTTGAGTGACAACTGAATCAGAAAGAAGGACAGCATTGGGTAAACTGATGTTTAACCAAACTGGCTAAAAGGGGGGTCATCTTGTTTTCAACCGTTACTTGTACAAAACATCTTCTTCTCTACTTATTGAGCAGCTCTTTAATGAATGAATAGATTAAATGTATGTAACAGAAAGCATTTTACCTTTGTCACTGATGTAACAGCTCTCAGTCAGGCCTACAGCAGCTTGGAATGACTGCTTTTCAAGCCTACAACAAGAATAGAACCAAAAGCATTACTTTTAACTCAACTCAAAAGTCCAAACTAACATGTTTGCAGTTCTACTAGTAAAGTGACCAAAATATAATAGAAAACACACTTTGAAATTCCCAAAACAAGCTGGGGATAGCCTATGTTTGCAACTTACAATTGTTTGGGATGGTTCACATGTGAGTTATTAAGCAAACCCCACATCCAACTCACATTTTGGGCAGAAATGTTTTAAAATATTAGGCTTAACTTACAATCATGTATTTCAATACAATGCCAACATCACACCAAGTTTGTGCAAAGGTATCATAAACATTTTCTTTGAACGATTAACCCTTTCAGCCCAGAGCAATTTTGCTCATTTTCTTCAAAATTCAGTGTCAATCCTTTTTTGCCATAACTTATAAATAATTTTAAAATATTCTCGACCCAGTCCCCCATTTGCAGAGCACGGTGGGTCTACTATCCCATGGTGCAACTTTTCCTGCCATTTTGTTTATACGTTGGCAATGGGCAGATCTCTTGTTGAGCTCATTGCTGAAAATGGTCAAAATTCTTAACTTTTTGCTGCTTACAAAGACTCTGACCACATCATAAAGTGGGGTGAGGAGACAAGCTCGCTCTGATTCGAAGAACTGCACTAGAGTGAATCTTTTCTGCCATTCCTTTTCAAGAGTTAGCCTTTGACAGCGCTACGGAACTAGTCTGACAGAAAGGTGGAATTTCTGTAAGAGCAAATGAGTCTGGTAAGCAAAATTCCTTTTGAGGGCTGAGTCTCAGCACCTTTTGCAACTTTTCAGGCCATTTTTGTGTGGGAATTTTGCTTATGCCTTAGACTAATATATAAATTCAAAAATGTAGTCTGGGAGAGAATGCTATGTAAAATTTTAAGGATATCCTATAATATGTTTTATTTGATGTGTTGCTCCAGATGTGACTTGTGGCATGAAGCAAATAGAAGGCTATTTCTCTGAACTGGTTGTTTGTTTTGAACCAATATTTTTGGCTGGCTGGAGAGTGGGGTTGCTTTGCATTTCTTTTTGCATTTGCTCTAGTATTGTCAGTTGTTGTTCGGTTTCCGAGCCAGTTAACGAGTAACAGGGAGGGCAAGGAGAATTGGCTCCATTTGCAATGGCAGAAAAGTTGCATGCAAAGGATCTGTAAAGAGATTCAAACAGTGTTCCAGTGCAGCCGAATCGAATCTATCGAAGAAAAATAGCAACCGTTCTTGAACACGTCAGTTTATATTTTTACGCGAAGAAGTCTGGCACATCACAGCTCGGCGACAAGTGTCAAGTTATATCATATAAAACGACGGTAATTGTAAAACTTACCACTAAGATACAGCTCATATCTATGGTTAATAAACCTGGTAGCATCTATGCAAGAATAATGGCGCAAAGTGCATTCATATCTGTTTACATAGCTAAAACTATTTTCTGCCATTTTGAGATTATGTAGCAGGTGAGTGACTGCGATTGGCCGGTCGTGACAGCAAACCTCGTCGATGGCCTGGAACTGGTAAGAACATGTAAATGGTACACTAACTTCCCGGAATTTCCATTTGGAACTTCGGAATCGACAATTCAGGACAACCTTCTCAGAACCTTTCCAGAAATTTTCTACCGGGAAGAACCAAAATGGAGTGTTCCATTTACCTCTAAAGATTTTTTTAAACCGGAATTTCTGGTAATTTTTGGTAAATGGTAAACAACCCCAAACTTACCGCGAAACTGTTCGACATAAACATTTTCTTGAAGCCAGGCAGGTTTCCTTATTTGGGAGACGAAGCCAGGCAGGTTTCCTTATTTGGGAGACGAAGCCAGGCAGGTTTCCTTATATTGAATACTGGTGTGCATGCGGTTGATTCAGAGATGAGAGAAAAGTTCCTACCCTGTTTTTCTCCATTTTTCTGTTAATCTTTTTGATATGACGTAGTGATTAAACCTGGCCGCGTGATGTGGATGGGAGAATGGGACTTGTTCGACCTCAATTTGAATATTACTAAAAACAAAATGGCGCCTGGAAGCAACGATATTCTGAACATGAGATGCGATCGAGACAGGGGCCCCAGAACACGACTTGTAGAGGAGGTTTACATGGGAAATCACACTTCTTGAAGACACAAACAACGCGCTGTGAAGGTTTGTGTAATTTGATTGCATAAATACTTGCAAATAGCTACATCGAGTGCTCGAAACCAGCTTGTCCCAAAACCCGTGCTATACCTTTGAATAAGTTTATTGTAAATCAAAGACAAATTGTCGCGATTCTTTTTTCACTTACAGATTTTATTTAGAATTACAACATTATTTACTTCTTTGTTTGATCTTCCATATTCTCTGGATCATCTTTTTCATCAGGTTAGTGTTTGCACGTGTTTGCAGCATCATCTTTGCTCCTCAAGTTTTTTTTGAGCTCGTGTCCTTCCATCAGTTCACTTTGGTGCTGCGATCGATAACGCCTTATCATAGCTGAGGACATCCCTCTCTTACCGGATTGACTCTGCATATAAACAAATCAGTTGTTTTCAGTGGAAATCCCAACAAAAATTAGATCAAAAATCGATTGTGTTAGCCGACCTTAAGTTATCGGTAGAAAGGAGATGATAGCGCACTCCATAACACAAGGAACGTCCCTCCTGTTGTCTTATTAGTCTCCCAATACAGTCGATCGAACATGGAAATACAAGTCTAATGGTTTAACGCTCTTATCCACGGTCGGAGTGGAGGAAAGAAGGTCACACAAATACAAATTACAACCCGCTCGCTAGTGGACAAGGGTCGACCTCCGATCTACCGGTTAGAAGTACTGGCCCACCTTAAAGTCAGAATGAATAATTAAGTGTTACATGCTACACAGCAAATGTTATCCCGAAAACCTTGATGTAAGTGAATCCGGAATCCGGAATCGAGCAAATTTTTGAAGCTGGAATCCGGAATCCGGCCAATTTTCAGTTTTGGAATCCGGAATCCAGATGAATGGAATCCGGAATCCAGAGGAATGGAATCCAGAATCCACAGGGTCAGAATCCGGATCCAAACGAAGGTCAGACTTGCGATCCAGAATCCAAAGGGTTGGAGTCCAGAATCCTTGTCGTGTGTGGATTCTGTTACATGGGGTGAACCTTGTTGAACTATCATATATCATAATCAATGACTAGAAAGTGGTCACATTGGTTATCACAAAAGCGGTCTTTGTCACCTAAAATACCGTCACAACTATCGTATCCTATCAGAATAAATCAGTAAGTTTCGTGTATGCAGTCAGACGATTACGCAACACTATAGAACGAGATTTACCCCAGGATACATAAAGGCTTCGGAAGGATCCAACACCATAATAATGAGAAGAAAGAGCGCAGTGGTTAATAGCAAGCGACCCATTCTTCAGTCCGGCTTCTACTGATATCAACCGAATATGTTTCAGCATCTCTAATGGCCCCAGTTTATACATAATCATGGACGTGCATCACCTGTTGTAATAAATTGAGTGTTAATACCAAATATAAGTGAAGTTTCTATTGGTTGTTCACACACAATCCTAAAATATGTCTGATGATATCACAAATAGAATTACCAGGCCATTAATGTTTTAACTCAAACTTTTTTAACAGCGTGACAATTCTAGCTAATTTGAATTGATTTGAAACCTGCCGAGCCATTATATAACCATGATATATTTTGAATAAACTATCACTGACAAACTGACCGTAACATTATGGAAGTAAAACACATGACGTTTTACGAACCTCTATAAACTACTGAAGTCATGTACCACAGTTTAAACAAGTTGCCACCATTTTCCTCGTTTAGCTAGTATCTTACCACAAGTCACCGTTGTATTTAGTGTAAATTGTTGCTAATTGTACTACCGACTCTGCTCTCAAAAGTGTTTAATGATTCCCATTGTTAAACGTTAATTGGCCGCGTTCAGTGCCCGGCTTAACTGGGCATTTTCGATTTTGTTGACAGGCTTCTATGTAGATTAGATTAGAATGGCCCGATTATTGTTATGCCATAAGTAATGCAAGTAGTATACCGCCCATTAGCTAATGGGGGTATACTACTAATACATTACAGAATCCGAACTCCCACATAATTTAGGGTGAAGAGGTGAATATAGGAATAAGGATATTTAGATTAGTTGAAATAATACGAATTTAAGCATTTATATTGCACCCTATCCATAAAATGATCTAGGGCGCATCATATGCTATATTACATATAAGCAAATAATTTAAAACAGATAAAATTAATAAAATGCTTTTTTATAAAGGTGCGTTTTGATAGCAGTTTTAAAAGTACCAACTGTGGTAAGTTCGCGGATATCGCACGGCAAACTGTTCCAAAGTTTTGGGGCAGCCGCCTGGAACGCCTCTGTCATCAATAGTTGGTAGTGTTTGTTGCAAAGGGATAAGAATATCAGTGAATTTAGCCTAAAGAACATAAATATGGAGTCTTTAATCATTGAATATCGTAGTTGAATAGTCTGAATAATACACCGAATAAACCAATAAAATTGTCGATGTGTGATATAGCGGTATAACAAAAATATTAGGGAAGGAATAAGGCATATTAGGGTTTCATTTTCACCCCCGAGATTGCACTAAATCGTTTGGCCAGGGGGTTTTATCTAAAACACTGTGACACTGGCAAAGTTTTTTAAAACAGAAATGTTTACAGATAATGTATGGCGAATTCTATTGGATGTGCAAGCTTGCACGTTCAACCGATATTCGCCATATATTCTCTGTAAACATTTCCGTTTTTGAAATCTACTTCTTACCAACTCCGACCTACTTACCAACTTCGACCTGCTCTTTCCATTTCTGGTATTTAAAAGTGCTAACATTAATATTTAGATTAACATTAAAAATGTGATAAAGGTCTATTCTCTACTGACATTTCCCTTGGGCTGCCTGTGGCTACGCTAGCGCAACGTCAAGCACAACACCACTGTTCAGCCAATCGGACATACGTTTTGTGCGACTATTAAGGGAAAGGGTGTAGGCGGCAGGTGGTGGTGATTCTACCGAAATTAGCAAAGCGGGGAAATTAACGGATATCAAAAACTCTACGGATAATGTGGTTTGAATAATTAATTCCTGATGTTATTAATTGTATTAACAAATTTTGTAAATTTCTAGTTTTGTTGGTTGTAACTTTTATGTAATTTCAATAAATTGTAAACTACAAATTTCAGCCACATTTCGGCGATGTCAGTTTTATTAGTAAAAATATGTCTCCATCTATCTGTTTCTTCTCTATCTGTTTCTTGTAATTACTTAGGTAATAGATCATCTGCATTAAGCCATGGCGGCAAGGAATGAAAAACAACTGATACTCACTGCGATACGGCACTGCAGAGGGCAGATTATCAAGTCAGACAAACCAGTACTTACTGTGGCATTGCGTAGCATTAGAAATACAGCAAAATAATTATAAAGAAAATCAAACAATTTGGTTTTTCTTATATAAAATATTTAAAACTTTATCTGGCATTGAGTCTTTTAAAAACCAGAAACTCAGACTAAAGGGTGACCATATCAGTAAATATTTAATATTTATTTCACTGACACAAGGGATACTCGTAGCCTAGTCCCCAGAGACGCGCTGTCCGCCATTTCGAAAGAACTTGGTGACCAGGCCGACTGCGAGGACGATTAGGATGACTGGGGAAGTATAATGGATGCCTATGCATGGTCTCTATTCCATGGTTTGGCAAGAAACAAAAACAATTGCCTTGTATTCGCAGCTTGGTGAATATCCATCATTAGCATATACCAAACCAGTGAAGAGTGTTTTATTTTTTTAAAAAAGGTATTTTCAGCGATTATAATAATGATAATTCACTGATTCACTACCTTGGTATATGCTAACGTAATTATTCTCCTCAGTGTCGGTGAGCAGCTAGAGTATATTCACCTTGCTACTCACCTCCACTTCGGAGAATAATTGCTAACTATTCCGAGCTCGCATGAGCGCACATTAATTGACAAAATGGCGTCGAGAATTCAAGAAAATAAACAAAACCAATATTTCCTCTCAATACCGTGAAGAAAACTTTTTGGTTTGAGTGTTTTTTCGAAGTACATTTTTATTGCCTGGTTTAAATTTTACAACTCAACTAATTCAAAATTACTACAAAATCATGCGCGCCTTGTTGTAATGCGTGGAAATAGTTGTGTTGGAGCGTGTTATCCTGAGCGGAGTACGTAAAATTTTTGAAGAGAAAAATTTTGGTATGTACAGCGATTCACTGATTTGGCATATGCTAATGCAATTATTCTCCTCAGTGTCGGTGAGCAGCAAGTATATTTACCTCGACGCATTCGCGGCTCGGTGAATCTCCTATGTTACCATATACAAAACTACTGAATAGTGGTTTTCTCGCGATCTGATTGGTTCCCTAACTCGAAATATCTAGTAATTATTCACCGAAGTGGAGGTGAATAGACCAG
>JANVCH010037441.1:0-11437 GCA_025505405.1 Epizoanthus rinbou
AATACACCATTAACAATATAAATACCGCCTACATGACCAACTTTGCTCTATTGACTCTGAAGATGACTTCCGCATAGGTTGTCGAAAGGTCAGTCACCAACAACAAGCGTTCTCAGGACTACACAAACCCGGACAATCACTCTACTGCAATCAGATATAGTAATGCTTAAAACTACAGCTTCACGACATCACTGTAGTTGCAAAACCTCTTAAACTTGCCTGTTTTCTGACATTCGGTTTGCGGATACGTTTGAAGCGTCAGGTCTGTTACATCTTAACGTGTTCAACAAACGGTCAAAACCTCCGGTCACTGCTACTTGCTGTAAAACTGTATCAGTACTATGTTCTGTGTAAGAAGGAAGCCTGTATCTGCATTTGAAGTCACCTACAAAGTTCCAACGCACAGAATTAATTGGCCAGTCCTTAAACCTCTGCCTTGTAAATGTACTCATTGTTTGTATCCTTTATGGCATGTGTCAGAGTTTTAACTGTTTCAAGGTCGTGTGTTTTGAAAAGGGAACAAAGACATATGAGCGGCCCAGCGGTGGAAGCTGGTGCTGTGGGCCATAGCAATCAAGGCATAGACAGGTCATCCACCACAGATAAACCGTATGCTGAGGACGGACCATCAGTCATTTATGAGGAAGTGGGCAAGCCAAAGAAAACGAAAAAGACAAAGGTAATTCCTGCCACCCTGATGCCTGGACCCCAACAGAGACGCTCTTTATAATCGTATCTTTCTGGCGTCAATAAGGCCCCAAACCACTTCGTCCTCCCGGCCCTAACTTTCGTATTATGTGTGTTGGAACCAACCTATTTGCTATGCTAATTAATTAGTCCATAATGTATATCTTGGTACGTGAGCCGTCATGTCAGACGTACCAAACCCGTCATCTTGAATTTTGCGGGTGTCATCTGTTGATGAGGTCAGAAAACCCCTCGAACAACTTGAAAATAATTACAATGATAAAATTCTGGTAATTTAATTATTTTCTGGAATTTTGCGCATCGGGATCGCCTTGTGAATGGTTTGACCCAAGTTGGTATGCAAATTACCTTTATTGAAACGAAGAAATCGAGGAGGTAGTTCAGTAATGGGACCTGGGTTCAAGGAAACGTGCATATATCATTGGGTAGGTCGCAACCCGAAACTCTTTGACCACTTTAAAGTGGCAGTTCGCAATCTTATTTAGCCATTCTCTTATTACCTCCATTGTTTAGCCCGGAGAGATTTTGTACGCTGAGTTAGCAGTCTCGCAACCTTCAGCAGAAGAACAGTGTACAAAACCAACAAGACAACGGCAGGAAACCACGAACTACGCCACTATAACAGAGGTCATTAAAGAAAAAGAAGAAGGACAGTTTGTGAAGACACCTCTCAACACAGATGGGGCAGGGAAACCTGCTGAAGAGGCAGCGGGACATTACGAAAACATTGCATCAGCCTTGTCCAGTTCTCAGACAACGAACGCTGATACACAAAGCGGATGATGACAGTGTTTTGTAAGTTTTCTGAAAACACTGCTTCCAGTTTATAATTATAGTTTGTAAAGCAAACCAAAATGAGCAATGCTAACAGCAGCCGCCTGTCGTCAGTGAAAGGTTTGAAGAGCCACTGTCAAGCAAGACCCTTAAGACGTGCGCTACCTTGTTCTTTGCAACAGGCTGTTTCCTTGTCATCCCGGAACAGCTGTCTTTTGTACTCAGTGTTAGCATGATTTTATTTTTAAGTTTGCTTTATCACCCCCAGTGAGAGGTGTCATTCTTCACAAATGCTAATCTGTAAAATTTCGAAAAGATTCCGTTCGTTGCTGTTTGTTCAAAAATCGTTCATATACATTGTTACATAATTGTAACAACATGTAATTCAGTCGAAAGACTGCAAGATGTTTGGACATATAACGGTATTATGATAATTGACTTGAAATTAACCAAACAATAGACAATCTATGCAAGTTATCTAGGACACTAAGGAAACCAAATTTGTGCTTGAGTACAGATTGTCTTTGTAATGAGTTATTTCTTAATTCAAATGAGCTAGATTAACTGAATGCTTGTCAGTAATTTGTAATCATCCAATTATTATTATTATTATTATTGTTATTATTATTATTATTGTTATTATTATTATTATTGTTATTATTGTTATTATTATTATTATTGTTATTATTGTTATTATTATTGTTAAGGGAACTTTTTCATTTCTTAGATAATTTGCAGCCAAAGATAACAACTCCGTCAACTCGCTACGCACTTCTCAACGAAGATCTAAAGCTTAAGTTAGAATACAAAGATCCTGAAGGAAGACCAACCACAATAACAATGATATCTGGAGAACCGACAGCCCGATTCACAGCAGACAACATCCTTCACTGGTCTCCGAAAGACAACAAGACAGCAACCTTCACGTTCCGAGTGTCAGACGAGTGTAACGCTACAAGCACGAGCAGCATTCGAGTTGAAGTGACTCAATGTCAGTGTAAGAACGGTGGGGCATGCAGAGCACGTCTCCCGAGAGGGTCTGGGCTTTACTCCTGTGATTGTGTACCAGGTTACTCGGGAAGTCACTGTGAAACGAATATTGACGAGTGTAAGGCTTCTCCGTGCGTAAACGGTAAATATTGCATATGGATTATAGTGGCACAAATGATTAACACGCTCTTCAGACATCGCTCAACATTAAAAACTTTATGGGAATATATTCATTGCAAGGCGAGAAATGCTGTAAGGAATAAATTTGGCTGTATATTGTGATCATCAATCCTACTCCATTTAAGGCTCTTTTCCACTGTTTTGATCATATTCTCTATCTATGGAGATATGGAAGCAGGGGCGTCGCCAAGGGGGTTCGTTGGGTGTGAACGAACCCCCCTTTCAGTCCAAAATCTCATGCAAAGTCTCTTATATTTAGCATTAGATTCATCGCCCCCTCCCTGGTGACGCCCTGTGGTAAGGTAGAACATTACTCCAAATCATTCACCGATTTTGCCCGGCCTTCCCCTGCGGCATAGCGTCGATAGGGGCATTACCTTCTTCGATGTATTATTAATATTCTTTTTTGCATGCCAAATTATTTCTTCCATCCCTTCCCTAGGAACGTGCGTTGATCTTATCAACAGTTACCGCTGCGACTGTCGGCCAGAGTTTACAGGTCGGCGCTGCGAGACAGCGATCAAATACTGCAAGAACGATTCCTGTTATGCTGGTGTGAAGTGTACGGATTTTATTGGAGGCTTTCGCTGTGGCCCGTGTCCGAAGGAACTGACTGGAAATGGAATCAACTGCACTGGTACATTCATCTGATCTTATTTCCTATATTAAGACCTCTTCCCTGGAAGTTTATTAAATTATAGGTCCTTTGGAGATAGGGAGTGGGGCTTATTAAACGAGGCTTAATAGAAAGAAGGGGCTTGTATTTTGAAAATGTGGATTAGACCATACATCTATGAAGGTAAATCCTGCATATATGCATGATACTTATTGTAATGCTATATGTCCTTTTGGTGTACTTTTTTCACACACGTAGTGTTGTTGTAACTAGGCCTGACAACAAATTCACAAATTGCTTGGAAAATTTAATCAACTTTTCAGATTTGGAGCAACCTTTTGTTTTTAGAGCAACTTTGTTTTCCTCTGTGCAGTGTTTCTTACGTGAAACGTTTTTGGACGATTTGACAGATTTTTAAAATTAGATTTAGAAAAGATACAACGCAAGAATACTCATCTGAGATAAATAAAGTGTCTCGTTATTGCATTTTCGACTTTTGAAATATTAGACTTATAGTATTACGCCATCGCAATCTCTTTGACCATGTACCAAGTTATTTTTCGAAACATATTAGCACATGGGTTCGTGGGAGTGGGGGTGGGGATCATATGGTCACCCCATAATTTTCAATTATATTTACAGATACAAACTTGATATTTGGCATGCACATCTTACACCTCTCTGATCAGTGATGTGTTGATTAATTATTGTTGTCATGGCAACAATAAATGCAAAATACGATGGCAGCTGCCTTGGATTTTCAATTTTTGAATTTTTTCACAATTTCATTAAACAATTAAAAACACACTTTTAAAAAATAGATAATAAGTTTAAAGTAGTTTTTTTACTGCAAATTTAGATTTCTAAAACTAAATTTGCGTAATTTATTCTGCATAAATTACAAATGCTGCACGCGTTGTCAAGAGTGGTCAAAGCATTGTTCCTCCATTATTCCTCAATGAAATTATTACTATTATTATTTTAACGAATGTTTGACAGATCGATACTCAATAACAGTACTGCAACTAACTACCCAAACAATCTTTCCAGCCGTATCATCTTCAGTTTCCGCCGAGCCTGTTGACACAAGTACTGTTGCCATGCCAACCACCAGAGCAACAACAATCCAAAGTATGTCCATGTCATTTGTCAACACGGAACATAGCTCAGCCCACAGCTCCACTACCGACAAAATGACAAACAGTGTGCCAACAGTTATTCGGTCACGTGAAGACGCTAGCATGGTTGCCATGCCAACCACTACAACAATGATAAACGAGAAGGTAACCGTTGGATCTGTCAGTGGAAATCCTAGCTCGGTTCCAGGCTCCTATTTCACCGCCAAAGTAACGAGCACTGCTCAAGCAGCTATCGTGCCGTCTTCAACTGTTGAAGACAAGAAAATTTATAGTTCCTCTTCGACATCCGAGAAAAGCACAGTGGAAATAATTTCAGCTTCGACATCACGGTCAACACCACTTGAAAAGACTGTAGTTAGTCATATGTCAAGTGTGCCAGAAGTCACTAATAGTAGCGCTCGCACCACGTATGAGCTGAACCCTTCGACGACTGCCAGAAAAATTGCTCAGACCGAGACCTTAACAACCATCACTGAAAAGGAGCTGATGTCTACCACTGCTTCGATTGCTACTACATCGGGATCAGGTGTGAAACCAACTACAGGTAATTTAGTTAATTAATTCGTTAATATTAATTAATTATTAATTAATATTGGATACATATACTCCATGTTACAATTAACATTATCAATTAACATTGTAACATGGAGTATATATATCCACACATCCATGTATATACCTTAAGGTTATTATTAGCGGATACTAAATTTAGCGATTTTAGTGAGTCCGTAAGAAATCGCTCAATTAAGAATCGCTAAATACAAGTTTTTCAATAGTTTTTCAAATTTGTCAATACTTTTCTTTAAAATCACTAAATTTAATAGTCGCTAATGGCTTCCTCACAAAATATAGTATCCGCTAGAAATAGTAACCTTAAGGTAGATTAACAGCAAGGGAATATACAGATGCATTAGGGCAGCGCTTTGCTGGAAGTTATTCCACGAAACACTGAGCTGGGAAAATAAATTAAAGCGATATGTTTATGAGGGAAGCAGTTGCTGAAGATTATAAATGCAAAAACAGAACACCAATCTCTAAGATAACCTCCACCCATCACGAACAACATTTGCTGCTTATGGGCCCTGTTGAGGAACCTAGAATTCCAGGGGGAGGGGACCTTTCAAGGACTGGAAATTCCAGGGGAGGGGGCCTTCTGTGGCTCAGACTTCCAAGGGAGGGGGCCTTTTATGGCCCAGGAAATCTAAGGGGGAGACCTTTTGTGGCCCTTGAAATCCTGGGGAGGGGGCCTTTTCACTCAGAATTCCAGGGATGAGCCATAATCCACCAGGGGGTACCCCTTGTAATGTATGTAAAAGGTTCCTCAACAGGGGGAGTGCAGATTAAATTTGGAATAGTCCAATCAAGTTTAAATTGATCATCAGTGCATAAAACAATTACAGTTTCTTCATTTCTTTTCTGCATTTTAAAAATAATTATTTTTTTAAATATATATTTGAAGAAACCCATTTGTCAATGCAAACCTTGCGATTCAGCTATTAGAGTCGACCATGTGCCTATCTTGCAGTAGTGAAAGAAATGCCATGTCAGCAAGAAATAAGTAGAAATAAGTATGTTTTACAATCGTCAGAACAAAGGGAGAAGTTGAAAGATGTGCGTGTCTAGATTTGCCGACTATTTTCTTGTTTTGTTGACTAACAAGGTACGGCCGAGGTAGAAGTGATGGCTGAAATGCGTCTTGTGGGCATTCGGTGGAGCATCAAGCTTATGGATAAAACCAGCAAGACATTTTTGGACTTAGCATCGTCCCTTGAACAAGAGGTAATGTTGGTGTACAAAATAACAATACCGAAACGGTTCTTTTACCGATTTAGCTGTTATTACATGACCACTGTCTATTTACAAGACGATTTCCTCAATGCTGACGAACCCCGGTATGGGTGAGATAGCCGTCCTGGCTGTCGCTTGACAAAACCACTGAGCTGTGCGAGTTGCTCTCGTGAAGTATATACGGCTTATCTGTACGCGATGAGCTTAAAACTTAATCACTTTGCCTTTTACATAAGAGAACCTCGTGGCATCAATTACGAAGAAACAAATTTTAAATTCCTTTTCTGCCATATTAGGCAGGGGTCGCACTACGAATAAATTCTGCAAAACTGCGGTTAGTTTTGATTAAATGTCCGTGTTTCAAGTGCGACCGTGTTTTTGACTCTTCAAAAAATTCCACAAATTCCGCAAACTCACCAAAAAGATGAAAGAAGCCGATGTCCCCGGGTGGGGCACGCTAAATTTTCGAAAAGCGACTTGTACAGACAGAAATCCATTATAATGTCAAGTTTCGCGTGAAATGATTGGTGTGTGTTTGTTCTAGACAAATGACACGCATTGTTTGCATACTTGCGGTGACAATTAATTCGTTTTAATAAGGAAATCGTGGTAGCTAGTGCGACCATAAACTACCTAAAATATTTTTTGTGCGAAATCTTTGAGCACAAAATTTGCGAGACCCCCCGGTGTTTCGCTAGGAGACGGCGAGACTGGCTCAGTCGAGAAATCTACATGGCTGCCAATGTATAGACTGCGATTGGTCAAGAGGAGCAACTGTACTGTTATACCAAGCTTGCCTACTGTTAAACAAACCTCGCGAGATGGGTTAAGATCTGAGCTGATAACAGCGTTTAATTGCAGTTGCAGAGGCACGGTTAAAAGCGTCCAATCGTGTCAAACTTTTAACCATGGTTAAAAGTTGTCATGTGATCCCGCCCACTGAGTGCATGTTATGGGTGACTTTTTGTATGGTATCAGGTATCAGTAGGAGAATAAGGAAATGGCCTCCAAGTTTATAATATTTAACAGTTCAACTTACACTTGCTTTCAGTTTCTGGAAATTGTCAATAATAACACTGATGAACAAGTTGAAAACAAAGAACGCTCCGATGATAATGAAGAAGACGAAGTAACTGTATGCAGCAAGTTTGTTCTCGGGTTTGGGTTGCTTGTCAATCTGCAAACAAGAATTGAAATTACTTAATTTCAATGTATGTGATTTATACAATGCGTTATCAATATGTGGTAAAACACTGATTAGAGAACATGTTACACATGGCCTTTGCAATGCCTTTTCGAGAGCCCCGTCGATTTTTGAGGGCCTAAAAGTACCAAATTTCCAAAAATCGCTACCCCGTTCTATAAATGGATCAAAATTTTGCACGAAATGATACCCCGTTCTAGCATAAAACCCTAAACTTTATACCCCGTTTGGCGGCACATACCCGTATAGCTAATGTATGGGAGTAACCCCCCCCCCCCCACGGGCCCCGGGGGTGGAAGGAACCGATAGTGAATACCACACTGGAAGAATATGACCACCACAGCCAACTTAGCTTAGCTGAATACTGGTACTGCTCGGGTGAAGAAACCAAATGGCTTGCTTGCAAATGATTATTCTTCTTTTGAAGTGTGTGCAACTTATTAGTTCAGTTTCACATTGAGTAGTTTCCTTTAATTTCCTTCACGGCAAAGATCTTGCAATATGAATATTCTCAATGCCCAAGTGTTTATACTCCAGCCCCTAATCAAATAGTCGATTCTTAAGACCAAGGTCGACGGCGCACTGAGTTTAATGTCTGAAAATGTATGTGTTTATTCTTCTCCATCATTAATAAAGGGTTTTATTATTCACTAAGCCATAAATTACCAGGATTTATGCGTGAAATAAAATTGTTATTTTTCACATGAGATGAAATATCGTTTTTTGACTATTTCATCACACGTGAAAAATAACAATTTTCCCTGTGTGGCATTCTCTAGTCATTTAAAGCTGCAGCCACCTTATATAGGGATATCGAATGGTCTTCGCGAGCATTGCAGAGCATTGGTTTTTGCGAGCACGAGCAAGTGAGCACTGAATTATGAAAATTAGCGAATTCGAGCAAGCGAGCACCCTCCAAAATTGTGCGAGCAATTCGAGCGAGGGACAAATTTGTGCGAGCACTCAACAATTTTGAAGAACTATTCAACACCCCTTTATATCAGCAGTAGACATCTAACTTCCGATCATCTCCGAATATGTTCCGAACAGTTTCCGAAGATATTCAAAGTTTGCCGAAGATTTTCCGAAGATTATCGAAATGGATAATCGGAAGATTATCGATTTCGACCATTTCCGAAAATATTCCGAAAATTACCGTAAATTTCCGAAGATTTTCCGACGATTTCCGACATTTATGACTTAGTGAATAATAAACAGAATATTACATGGCCGCTTGGAGATACGAATTTTATATTCTCGTGTTAAAAATATCCTTACTCGTTCGCTTCGCTCACTCGTGAAGATATTATCAACACTCGAGGATAAAAATCCTATATCTGCGCGGCAATACAATATCCTCTATAGTTGTTTTGCGAAATCATATGCTGTTTTTAAAGTTTTACAACAAAAGGTGTAACAATACCTGGTGCTCATTTTTGGAATTTTTGCGATACCCCGGATGACATTTCTTCCCACACTTAGAGGATGGTTCGTTTGTCCAGTACACCACTCGCCTCCAGTGCTCTCGCAAGCGGGTCACATTCAGGTCAAGAAAAGACGAGTTGGAAGGCGAAATGGACTCAGTGGAAGTATTGGAAACCCAGCTGCCAATTCGCTCAAACTGATTCGACTTTTGGTTAAGAACTGTGATGTCATACGCTCCAACACCGTTGCCGTTAGAATCGAAGAAGACCCATTCACGGGAGAAACCACGCAACTTTACAGATTGGATAGCGTTTAATAGTTTGTCGCCTTCCCTATAAACAAGAGCGACAGCCTTTATTTCTGGTGAATAGTGACTGGTTCAAGCAGCGCAGCTTGCACGCATATGAAGCGCTTCTGACCGAGCCGCTTTATTTTCTGTGCATGACCTTTGACCACATCTCCAAAGACGAGCAGAGGAGAATTTAAGGAAGAGGCCTCATTTCTCCTTTTCGTTGTAATTTTACATAGAAAAATGCAATTTACTCAGCTGGACATTGTAAGGTTTCTGTGGCAGGCCTTTCTCCATCTCTTCCCTCTTCGCTCCCCTCCCCTCCCCCCTCACTTTCCTATTTCTGAATTTTTGGATCTGTTCCAGCCAACGGCTTTTTCTTAAAAGAGCCTGTTCACAGAAAATGCTGCGAAATAAGGTCGTACAAGCGATTTAACATTTGAACCCGAGACCGGACCAGAGACCTTCTTTCTGTTTGGCAGTCAGAGTTCTGATCAATGAAACAAACAAATCACAGTCACACACACACGCACACGCAAGCACACGCAAGCACACACACACACACACACACACACAGGCAGGCAGGCACACACACTCACACACACGCACACGCACACGCAAGCACACACACGCAGGCACACGCACATGCGCGCACACACACGCAGGCACGCGCGCACACACACACGCAGGCACGCGCGCACACACACATGTTTAAACTCCCATGCATTCAGTTCTACCATCTATTTGGAGTGTTTCGAGTTCTTAGTTTCTTGTCACTTATCATTCATGTAAGCGGTCTCATTAAAAGGGTAATTTATAAAGAAAGTATCCTGCGAGAATTTCAAAATGTGTTTGTTGAACATATCAATCCCTGATGTGGCCTAATTACGACATTTCATAAAAGTTAGGTCAACAAGAGTTGACCACAATTCCAAGGTAGTGTTTCAGGAAGAATTCCAATCTATATGTTTCCTAACCTGTTTATTCTAGAGAATTCATCAGGCGTCACTTTACAGCCTCGTTTTGGAGTACAGTCCAGCACGTGATGCAGCCCGTGAGCCACAGCATATACCGCGTCCAATAGGTACGGGATGTAAGGTGAGTGCTGCTCTTCAATCGTCTCGTTGCCATGGGAATGCTTTCTGTATTGTTGATACTCGTCAAGCCACGCATGCGTTTTGTTATTCCTCTCATTGTGGTTTTCAAAATATCTAAAATAATAAAGAATTTTAAATAATCTTCATTTAAAAAAGACCAGTTGGTTCTCCAAAAAAACAGTTGGTCGAGGGACTCACCAACATTTTATAAAATATCTATCTATCTATCTATCTATCTATCTATCTATCTATCTATCTATCTATCTATCTATCTACCTACCTATCTATCTATCTACCTATCTATCTATCTATCTACCTACCTACCTATCTATCTATCTAACCGTACGTTCAAATCTTTTCAGGATGCATTATCCGGAAGGAGAAAGTGTATCCAGGTGTATTTCCTTGTTCACTGCCCCATCCCTTCTTGCCATTCATTGCTTAGTTCAAATTGAATCCCTAACCCTACCCTTGCAAAATATAACAAGAGCGGCAAAAGCCAACAGCTCTGCTTTGACATCGTCTTTTCAACTAATTTAGTGTTGGCCCGTAAAATAAATTATTAAAATAGTCCCAAAATGTATCGAAACTCGGCGAACCCGCTTAGTCAAAAGTCTTCCGTTCCCAATAGTTGTTTCACTTGAATAATACTTAGTAATGGAACATAAAACACTATTGTCAGAGATGAGAAATGTATTCAGTACAGACGTGAATCTGCCCCTTTTAGTCAATTACAATAACAATGTGTCGTAGAAAGATGTGCAATGTTGTGCAACAAAAACGCAGCGTGTATAGCCGGCTTTAGCGAGTATTGGTCGGTGTTAAAGAGATCAGAATCACACGCATCGGCGAAGAGCCGATGCCATAAGCTTGCAAATTGAGAGCCGTATATGTTTAGACCAGTACCCATTCAGAAAACAAAATACAAATCAGTATAAAACATGCAATTATGTTAAAACTTGTAGTTGGTCTCCCTGTGTGAATCATGGATAATTTAATCGTGCACGCTAAGGTAACACTGCACGAAATAAGAAATACCGGAAAAACGAAACGGAACTAACAACATTTCAGTAGTATAATTCGCTAGTCAAGTGTATGTTCATGTCTTGACATTTCTGCCAGTTCGCTTAATCATACGTATTATCTAAATAATAGAGAGATTTAGCACCACGTATACGTGAAACGGCAAACGTGAACTTGCCGTTTGCCGTTTCATGTATAATGGCG
>JANVCH010037552.1:0-11436 GCA_025505405.1 Epizoanthus rinbou
CATTGTTTTGAAGTCCGCTACAGACGAAAAGTCTGTACGATAAGTTACGGACCTAAGTTTCAGCCAATCAGAACGCGGGAATATAGTTACGGACCTGAGAATCAGTACTGCCATATAATAATCAGACATATTGACCTGAAAGTTTTGAAAAGGTAACTTATTAACAAAACAAGAAATGCAAAATATAATTGAAAAAAGAGAACTATATGTTACTGAAATGAAACACTAAATTTAAGCTCGAATCAGTATCTAATCGTTAGCAGAATACTTATAACAAATGCAACTGATTCACATGCCTTCCATTTGTTCAAGAGAAAAAAAGAACCGTATGGTCCGATTCTTACCCTGTGACCTCAAGTGGTTCTCACAAATGAAATTTGATGCACGAAATTGTCGAGGCTCCGTCAATCACTCTTATTCCTTTACTTATCGTCTCCTACAGGCCACTGACAGAGATGAAGGCATCAATGCTGACATTATTTACAAACTGAAACACTTACAGGATTTTGCGAAGTAAGTGCACTGCCGTTGAACACGAACACGAACACGAACACGAAACACGAACACGAATACAAATACAAATACATACCACCATGCACATACATCGTATGTGCACGTGCGCAAAGCTCACGCGTATACGCAGACACATTCACACTGACATACACGCACATACACACACACGTATACACCCGCGCGCACACATGCGCGCACACACACACACACACAAATGCACAATCGTGCACGACATATTGCAATGCAATGTTCTTCTCTGGTTTCTGGCTTGCATTCCAACTGTTGCTCACTCTTCCAGATTTACTATTAACAACAACACAGGAGAAATACAAACAGCCGTTTCTCTTGACCGTGAGACAGTTGATAAGCACACCATAACAGTGATTGCGGAGGACAAAGGTTCTCCAGTGTTCAAGAGCGAGGTAACTGTGCATATTAATGTAACTGATGTCAACGATCACAGTCCAGTATTTGGTCAGCGGCACTACAAAGTTGTAGTAATCGAACAACAGCCACCGCAAACAGTTTTAAAGCTAGAGGTAAGGGTTTGCACTCTTCAGCGGCTAGTATAATGATAGCATACTGGCCATACTGTACCATTTAATATGGTTTACATATTATTGCTTATTATTGCGGTTTACTATTACTTAGCTTTAAAGCTAGTGCATTTCTAGCGATTTCAGAAACGCAATTTTCAAACATTTCCCGGGGGGGGCATGCCCCCGGACCCCCTAGAAAATCTTAAGTCCCCCCTTTCAATATTTCTGGATCTTATGCTACACAAACCGACTTAAGCAAAAGCCTGACAAGCCGGAGAGGAAAACATACCATTTACTTTGGTAATGTAAGAAACCCATACAAACTAATGTTCAATTTCTTCTCTGTTTTGAAAGGCGAGTGATGCAGATATTGGGATAAATTCAGCTTTCCGTTTTTCGATAATGAGCGGTAACACCGACAATAACTTTGTCATCGACCACAACTCTGGTGTACTTTCTACTGCTAAACCGCTGGACAGAGAAGTGCACAGCTCGTACATTTTGCTTGTCCGTATGGCCGATCTCTATGGCAACAGTAACTATGGTACTGTGTTCCACGATACTGCAATTGTGGAAGTGACTGTACAGGTTAGTTTGTCTATATAGACCGCGACCGCGGAGTTAGGGGGCTCAGGGGGGGTTTAGCCCCCGAATAATTTTGCCGTGCGTAAAAAACCTGACAAATGAGAATAAAAAGTAAATGCTATTTTATCAGGATCGTTAGGATTAGAAGCATTTCCAGCCATTTCAGAAGCTCTAAATTTAAAAATGTTTAATCTTACGCCTTTTTGCGCTCGTTGAGCACGCACTTCGCGCGAACTAGCCCCCCACCCCGATCAAAATACTCTCCGCGGTCCCTGATAGAATAAATAACTATCGGGCAAAATCAATGATCTCTGATCGTCGCTTTTTCGCAGCCAGAATTCCTTCCTTGGAAAATGGCGACTGTACACCATAGAGAGAAATCATGTTTAATCCTCCAACATTTCAACCAATTAGATGCGCAGTAAAAATATCTGTAGGTTTCTTTCACAAACTGAATATGTCAATTAATGTTTCCAACAAGTAACATTGAAAATGTTTGAGCTTAGCAGTTGTACCTATATTTATGTACCTCTATTTATCATAAACGGATCTTGTCTGGAAACGTTTCCTTCCGAATTTTACTGAGAACTTTGTCCCTATCAAGACTGGGCTTTTTTTGGCCTCCTTGAGGTTGGGGGGGGAGGGAGGGGGGCGCTATTCGGCTATTGTGTCGTAAAAAAGATGCCATCTTGGATTTTTATGACGTCATAAAATCGCTTTTTAAATTGTTTTGAAAATAATAAAAAACACTAGAATTGTCCTTAGCTAAGCCAGATCTATAATTTCTATGCAAAAGTTACTTTTTCACAGAAGTGTCAATCATGAACATGATTACCATGACAACAGACTTGCCTGCATAGGTATGAGTTGCACATCAAATTGTCGGCTGATAAATTTTAGGAAAAGTCAGAAAGTTTCATGTTGATGGCATTTCCTGTTTACAAATATGATATTTCTGATAAACATCTTAATGTGGACATCATGTCTCTTCGTAGGACATTAATGACCACCATCCACTATTTGCGCATGCGCTTTACTCCGTGACTGTGCCTGAGAACATCACCATGGGAACACAGGTGATTCATTTGTCTGCGACTGATGTGGACAGTGGCCAGAACAGGATTGTAGAATATTCTATCATCAGTGGGAATGAACTGGGCAGATTTATGGTGGACAAGAGTAGTGGCAGGCTTACTGTAAGAACTCCGATCGACAGAGACCCTCCCAATAACGAGACGACTTTCGTACTCCAGGTAATAATCAGCAAAATATATATAAACTAACATAAATTAAAATGTGTCTGTGCTTCCAAGAGCGTTCTAGGTATTCCTAGATGAAGAAAACAAATTTATAATTTGGCCTAACACTGGGTTAAAGTTAACCACCTTTTTCTGAAAGATTATTATCTCAGTTAAGTCTGTGTTTCTGAGGAGATCGGGTTTCCCTAGCACTGGGGTTACCCGGGCTCCAGGGATACCCTGGCTGTCTCTCATTTTCTCTTTTATTTCACGACGTGTTTACAAGTAGGTGAGTCGACTTATCCCGCGTTCCCGAGCGCAGGGGAACTCGGGTGCTGGGGCTATCAACAGTTTTGTTTCGCCGCGGGAGACTGAAAGTCAGGATTTAACTCGGCAAATCACTTGGATTGAATTAAAATCAGCTCTTAACATAATAAACAACAACAACAATGAGTATAAACGAAAACCACAAAGCAAATCTCTGGAGGAAACAGCGTTTGTGGCGGCGAACTGTATATCAACAGATCAGTTTAGAATTTGAGTATTGTTGCTAAGTTGATCCGTGTAATAGGGTTATCTCGGCTGTTTCGTTTTATTGTAAACCCGAGCTATCGAGATGTCACTAGAACTAGAGAAACCCGGTCACGTTGTAAACAGGGCCTTAGTTGATACATTACCTGGGCCAAACGGCGTTGAATTAGCGTTAAATGAGTTAAAGCTGGAATTTGATCTTAATATGAAATCAAAGCCCAGTACTATCTAATAGTTTACCGAACATTCTTGTTCATTTAGGTGATGGCAAAAGACAAAGGAAATAGTTCACTGAACTCCACGACTATGGTATTTCTCGTCTCATTCTAATTACGATATGTTTCTTTATATAATGTAATCTTTAAGAGACATATTATTCACTGCATGTTTTGTCTTGTTCCAGGTCAGCGTTACGGTGCTGGATGTGAACGATAGTCCTCCAGAGTTTAACTCCAGTAAGTTAGTAACCATTCAAGTAACTTTATGCACTGCAATTATCTTTACAGAAAATTCATTTTTTAAAGCTGTATTATCGCATATTTTGCCTATACCGACTGCTTTAGTTGCCGAAAATATCACATCTTGATTACCGCGGATTGTCGCCCTTGCTCTCTAAATGAGCTAACAATTTGTATGTTAGAATTCAATGTTGAACTGTGTGTCTTTCCAGGTACCTACGTCGTCACAGTAATGGAAAATATTGCACCAGGGTCAACTATACTTCGTCCAGCTTGTCGTGATCGTGATCTTGGTAAGAATGGAGATATTTCATTCAAAATTGCTGCGGGAAATAACGAGGTAAGTTGACAGAATTGATAGTATTCTCACTCTTTGCCACCTTTTTGCACAACAATACTTCATTTTACAAAGTTCAAGATGGATTCTTTATCAACAGTTTTGTGGTTTCTTGCTCATTATGCATGTAAATGAAAGTAGGATTGACTGCTCGACAGTGTCGAAGGCAGCCGACAAATCAAGCAACAGCAACATCACTGACTGCCCATTATCTATAGCACACAATATGTCATTTTGTACTTTTATTAAGGCAGTTTCAGTTGAATGGTACATTTTGTAGGCGGATTGGAAAGTAATTAATGAATAGGTGCTATATAAATAAAGGTTTATTATTATTATTATTATTATTATTATTATTAAATGTTCAACAAAAGCTAACAATGTTAATGTCTTGGTAAAATCGTCAGTGTCGTTATATGCCAAACAAATTGCAAGCTCCAACGGAATCCTATAAATGAACTCTTTTGAATATTCCACGATCGAGGATTGGTTAAGAATGTCCTAAAGATAACGAGATTTCTGATGCTTCAAGAAAAGCTCTTGTAAGGTTTCATCTAGAGATAGATAAGCATTGAAAACTAACGATCTTTCATAACAGGTTCCACCCAAGTTCAGAGTAGATCCTGCAAGCGGTGCACTGTCAGTAGTCAGCGGCTTTGATTATGACAAAGATAACAAACAGTTTATTTTGACCTTGGCCGCTGTGGACAAAGGCGACTCGCCACTTACCGGGTTAGTCTGTGTTACTTGCCCCTGTTTATCACCATTCAGTAATTCATTGATTGCCCATCGGTCCATCTATCCATCCATCCATCTATCCGTCTATCCGTCCGTCCATCCATCCATCCGTCCGTCGTCCATTCGTTCGTTCGTTCGTTTGTTGCTTCGTCCATCCATCTGCCTGTCTCTTACCCACGTGTTCCTTTGTCTGTCCATTCAGTTATTCTGTCAAAATGTTTCCCCTTTTCTATTTTTTTCACGTAGGTGTTCTATCACTACCCCTTTCATTCTTCCATACTTTCTCATTTTCTTTTTTGCTTTATTCACAACCTACTAGGTGAACCGCACTGTCTCTATTCCATCAACAGTAAACAGTAAACCAGAAGAAAGAAAAGTAATTGGAAATAGTATCAAAAACAGTAGTATAATTGAATGATAATGCAATACAGATTAGACAGAGTTGAAGTTTCGTTTTCATTTTTATTTGCTCACCAGAACGACAACGGTGGCTGTGAAGGTTGGAAACATTAACGACAACACCCCAGTGTTTAGCGAACAAAGATATTCCTTCAGTGTCAAAGAGGTATGTTGTTATGTTCGCTAATAATACCGATATGTTGCATATTCAGTGCTCCTGCTTTAATATTTCCCCCTAACGTATCAGTATCTTACCTGAGATATAATTTAAGGGTGCATTCTTTTGCGGGGATTTTCTGATTCCGGAATAGGAATACACGGAATACAGTCTGGCCATACTGCTACCTGGAACAGAATACAAAGAATGTCTTCCAAGTATTCCAGAATTGGAATAGCTTCCAAATGAATGCTAATTCCCACTATTATTATTCCGGAATGGTACCAAACGAAAGCGCTCTAAGTGTCTGATTAATTACATAAATCATGAATAATAGGCATTATTCCGTTTATGAATTGATTGCTGGCGATAGTGGCACACAATCTCTTTTTAATCTTTGATATGTCAAATGCTTGTTAACAATCAATGCTTATAAATGGTAACAGAACAATAACCTTCACAGGGCTCCTACCAGGACAATAGCAAAGTGGTTGGTAAGGTAGTGGCTACCGACACAGACCAGGACTCTGTCAATTCCCCGTATGGCATCATCAACTACAGCTTCATTAATCAGTCAAGTAAGGCAACGTGTTCTCCATGTTCTATAAAAAAGGGTATATATATTATAACTCACGTTCAGACAACGTGGAAACATGAATCTTTCGCAGTTTCACTTCGTCTAATATCTATTTTATAAAAGCAATATAAAACGACTGTTTTTCTCAACAAACTGTGAAATAAACACATCAAAAGTTGCACTCGAGAAGCAAGGAAAACACTTGGCTTCGTCTCGTGTTCCTCTTAAACTTCTCTCGTGCTCCACAACTTCCGGCGTGCTGATATCACAGATGATGAACAGTCGCAGCAAATTTATATTGCGTAAATATAAGTCACAGGTGCTGAATTCTACACTGAGGAATCGTTTCGCTGTAATTAAGTGACTGATAGAAAACTGAAGAAATACTTCTGTCTTTACTAGGTTACTATCGGGATCACCAGTGGCCTCTCGATAAATCGGTCAATGGCAATCTTCTCAATGAAGCAGGAGCAGTGGAGGGAAGGCTGTTCGGGGGCGCGAAAATGACCTTGGACCCAGGCTTCGGCAATGTTGTGTACCTGAATGGAAAGGATTCCTGGATCAGAGTCGGGGATTTTAAAAGTACGTCTGTGTTGTGTGCGTAAGGCTGGAAGCTAACGTCTCACTATAACAGGAGGAATCTTAGGTTCTAAACATATAGAACCCCATTAAATGTTTCCCCGCCCAAATCTCCATTGGGAGAAACGGAACAATGATGATTAAATGTTACAGTTTCCCAGCCAATGTTTATTTCTGTTGCGGTTATTGGTGTTGTAGTTGTTGTTTTTATTTACCTATTTTGCATTGTGGCGAAGCAATAATAAACAAAAATAAAATAAATATTGATCAATTAGTCAGCTGTAAGAGTTGCTAAGAAAGTCTGGTATTGGTTGAATTCGAGTGGATCCTGAAACCAGGAAGCAGGAGGAAGGCTGTTATAAATAAGTCTTGAACCGTCTTGACCCTGGTACTGGTCTTGCAGCCTTTTATCGTGAGACAAAGCTAAAGCTGCAATTTCTACTTCGAAGTTCATATCAATTTTTCAATGCAAACAAACAAAAAACACACAAACAAACAAACTTACAACAATACTGAGTTAATATAAGAAATACTTCTTGTTTCGAACCAACCATTTACTGTTATCTACAAAGTGAAGCTAAGTCAAAAGACAACGAAAAATATATTTCTATTCTGAGTCTTTTTACTTAATTGGTCAAAATAGTGAAGAGATCAAACCTCTGCGTTTGATCCACTCATTTCTACAAAAGAGGTGATAGTCAGCAGTAACTGTTTTAAAATACTTTCTTCTTTGTAACCTCTCGTTTATTTGGTATTATTTGTTACAGTTTTTAATATTTAGTATGTTTTAGCAATACCTGTAATACACTAGGTCTGATAAATAGAGCATTTACAAATCGGTCAAAATGCCAAACCTACTAACACTAGTTTTATTGTACGACCAGATACCTGCATCAGCAATCCGAGCCTGTGCCCCGGGGGACTGACGGTGGCCTTTTGGCTGAAGTTTATGAGCGGCCGTTACATTATCTCATCGGGGGGACAGTCAGGATTTGCCTTTCATCATCTTAAGGAATCAAACAAGTTTAAACTGACCATGGCAACCTTGAAAAAGTTGTGGGAGATTACTATCGACAGAATTCCCACGGTGGGTATTATTTTGCTACAGTTTTGCTAAGCTATAAATGCAGGAAGGAAATTACTAGGATGTCAGTTTCCCGGGGGAACTGTACACACCTGAAGAAATGTGGGTAAAGGTGGGGGACAGGATTGTCATTTAGCGTGTCTTTTCAGGTGCCAATTTGGAATTTGGGGTATACGTTTTTACTCACCAAAAGTCCCGTTGAGATAAAACATATGCAGCTAAGGAAGGAACTTTGTTCAAAAGTATATATCTGGTAGTTTTTATGGTAGTTCAGGTAGAATTTGCTCAATATTAGTTTAATCAAGTTAAAGTTCCCCTCTTTTAGCAATCGAGTTTGTCCCGGTTAAGGCGAGTTTCATTTTCCATGAAGCCCGTTTGGGTATGTTCTTGCGGGGTTTTTGCCTTCATAACTTTATTAACAGATCCTGCTCTGAGGGGGCAAAATTGCATTCCGTGAACTTGTACAAGTACCCACTCTTGGATAATTTATTGTGCGTTGTTCGATACCATCAATTCAAGAGAATAGCCATATTAGGCAACACTCTCTCCCCTCCCCCTCTCCCTCAGCAAGGAGAGTGACAGGCACCAAAATGAAATATTTTGACGTTTGCCTTCTACAGCCAGTATTCAACAATAGAAATTAAATAAAGTGGCTGCATGAGATGGATCAAAATGGGACCACCACAATATAGCAATACACCCAACCACTCTTTTCCCATAATGATAATATAATAATTTACAGACGAATTCTTAAAAATGCATTATATACTAAAAGTATCAATGCTTTTTACATTAAAATTTTAAGAAAATAATTTATGATCATTTAAAAGCTAATTTATACAATTGTGTCTTAAATTGTGTTTTAAAAACATCGACGGAATGAGCGAGTTTAGTAGAGTTCTGCATAGTATTCCACAGTCTTGGAGCAGCAGAGGAAAACGAGTTGTCGCCAAATGTTTTTGTCCTTGATGTAGTGACGATGAGATGGTTAGAGTTACTTGAGCGTAGAGAACGGACAAGGAATGTAGTGGTGAAGGAGTTCCATAATGTATTTAGGAGCAAGACCATTGAGAGCTGTGTAAGTGGCCAAAAGCAGTTTGAAGATAAAGCACTGTTCTACAGGAAGGTGGTGGAGATTGATGATAATTGGAATAATGCGTTTGTGTTCAGTATATACTATCTAAAACAAGGCACAATGACTCTGTATTATCCGTTCTTGTTTAGGGCTGGTTCTATGTAACCTTTAGCTGGGACAGTCGGTCAGGGCTGAAGTATTTCCAGGACGGGCGAATAATATCGTCAGACGCAACCAGCAGCTCCATCGTACGCGTCAGCGATGCCTTCGATATTTTGTCTGTAGGAAAACCTAACCATATTGACAATTCCGATTACTATGGCAACATGAGCGTCAGCGATCTTCTCATATGGGAGATGAAGCTCACAGACGAGGAAGTACTTCATTCGTATCTAATATCAAGTACGTAAATTTATTGAAGTAAAGGGTAAAATTGAATTAAGTGCCATGTCAAATTGACACTGTCAATATAGACGCTCTACATAGTAAGATAAGGTACTTCGATTCATGAGATTCTTTAATTCATTATTGGGTATCACTTAGGAGCTTATGGAAACTCGATAAAACGTGAACGCGAACATAAAATAAAACACGAGAATACTAACTCTACTGTCTTGATATTTCAGGGCATGTTACTGGAGAGCCTATGCCAACAGCTCCTCAATTTATTGGTAAGATTATTACAAGCATTCGTCAGTTTTAGCTAGGGGACATTTTTGACATTTTTGCATTTGATGGAAAATATGCACTTCACTATTGCAGGTACTTTCTCTATTACCATGACAACTGGTGTAATATCCGCAATCGGATCTCTTGACCGTGAGTCCAAAGCAAACTATACTATTGATGTTCGGGCCACAGATCGTGACACAGTCTCTCCACGATATAATTCCACTGTGGTGTTTATAGAAGTCTTGGATACGAATGATAATGCGCCAATATTTACGCAAGGAAGCTATGTCACAGGACTTGTTGAACATTCGCCAATCGGCCATAGTGTTCTTAAGGTAGGACATTTGGCTGTGAATAGTTACACTATGTTGAGCCTTTTTTCAAGGTTAAATCCTGTTTACACGCGCAAAACAGCAGCACGGTATCCTGACATCTTGGAATGGTGCCTCTTTTCACCTGTGCCGATCACATCTCTGAGTTTCCCCCCATGATAACATTACAAATTGTTAATTATGTGCAGCAAAATCACATTGGTGATACCGTGCCAGATTTGTGCGCGAAGCCATAATCGCCATATCAGTTGGAAAGTTTGTGGAATCGAGAGTTAAGTGCACACTAAAGCTACATCAACACGCGTAAGATCCTAAATCTCCGCATGGTGCCTATAAATTTGGGTACGGCATACCTGTTTACACGGATCAAATATGGGGCTGGCACCACTAGTTCTGGTCACGGTGACGATTACGTTTCAGTTTCAGCTCAGTTTCAGTTCTTTATTTTCCACAAATAATATGCAGACAAGAGAATACAAAAGTAGCAGGTGCTTTGGGTTCATCATAAGATTTATAAGAAAGTAAAATAACAGAGGGAGTGGCACGGATGAAGAAATGGAAACAGCTACTAAAATAAATTAACACTAAATAACACTAAAACAAACCTACAAATGACATGAGAGTAAATATGTTTTGAAGTTTTAAGTTATGTTTGAGCACGAAATGTCTACCGTTTGTAAACGGCTAGTGCCGATTTTATTTTGAGTACACATTCCCTCATTATCCGTTTTCGAGCTTAAATCCTGTTATACCCGCAAAAACGACACACACAGTTCTACTTTTTGCCCATGCAGAGCACATTGGTGGAAACTGTGATCGGCATCCCTAAACGTCTTGAAAAGGTTCCTGTTTATAGCGCGCAAATCAGCAATGCCACTTATACCAATGCCGTGCCGACATTTAGGAATGCCGTGGCAGTTTCTGTGCACGTGTAAATGAATTTGACTCTGTTTTAATGAGTATAATATTTCCAACAGCTGACAGCAGTCGACAAGGACGATGACGCTAATGGCAACGTGTCGTATAGTATCGCAAGTGGCAGCAGCGACGGGACGTTCTCCATTGATAGCCGAACGGGTCTCATTACAACAGCCAAGGATATCGATAGAGAGAAAGTTCGCCAGTACGTTCTTGGAGTGAGAGCCGCGGATGGTAAGAAAAATATTAATATAAAAAATTATAATTCTAATGGCATTTCCCAGACGGTCTATCCACAGAATAGCTCTTCACCCGCTGCCAAACGAATGGTTTAACGTCCCTGTCCACGGACGGTGTGGCGAAGGAGTAGGTCGCACAAATACAACTCTCGGCCAAGAGCGGGAATCGAACCCGGAACCGCTTGGTTAGCAGTCTGAGTTCTTACTGATTGAAGTAACTGCGCTCACGCAACCAATTTTGTATCGAATAATACTGTGGTTACGCCACTGACGCTGATTGGCATGTTGATTCTAGGGGGGAGGGGTACTCCCATACAAAAGTGTGGTTACGCCACTGACGCTGATTGGCATGTTGATTCTAGGAGGGAGGGGTACTCCCATACAAAAGTGTGGTTACGCCACTGACGCTGATTGGCATGTTGATTCTAGGGGGGAGGGGTACTCCCATACAAAAGTGTGGTTACG